>JAJIBD010003913.1:0-273763 GCA_021461705.1 Cryptotis parvus | reverse complement strand
GCCCCAGCAACATCTCCATATGTCCCGTCTCATGCTAGTAGAACCCAAGGGCATCTGCTTGCTCCAGGAACATAAAGAGCCACAATCCATTCCGAATGAGGTCTATAATTGTTACTGGTATTTGGCATATCAAATACAACACAACACGGGTAGCTTGCCAGGCTCTGCCGTGCAGGTAGCATACTCTTGCAGTCATCTCTAAGTCCAGCATTTAATGATGAACCGCGTGGCCACAAGCGGTTCATGTGATAGGCTGGTCTGCTGGGTGGAGTTCTGACGGGAGAGAAACCGGATGTGGAAAATGGAGGCCCTCGTGGAGTGGGGGGGGTCGTCTGGCTTGTTGCAAGGCTCTGCTGGGCTGGTGGGCCAGGGCTAGAACCCGCCATCTCTCCTGGGCTCCTTGTGAGCGGCTGGGCACAGGGAGAGCAAGTAGCAGCTCTGCCCCCCCCCATGTCTGTCTCTCTTTGTGGACACACTACACAGCCACAATAGTGATACAAGAAGACCCAGAACCCTCTGACCAGCCACCTGTATCTCAGCTCAGGTACCTTGCAAACTCCCCAGGCGTGGCACAGATCACACAGTGGCCCCCCATCACTGGCAGATCCGGCAGGCCAAGGCAGAGGGGAGTGTTTCAAACGAAAGTTCCGAGCTGGAAACAGTGGATAAGGGGTTTGCCTTGGGCACAGCTAAGCCCTATTTGCTCTTGGCTCCTCCTATAGTCCCCAGAGACTCACCAGGGAGTGATGCCTGAGCAGAGTCAGGAATAAGCCCAGTGCTCGCACCAGCAGGTATGAGCACAGTCAGGAGTAAGCCCGAGAGCAGCTGGGTTTGGTCCAAAAAAAAAACAAAATGAACCAAGGGAGCGCTTTGTGCCTGGCGGGCACCTGGCCACCTCTGCCCTGTGCTCTCCTTGACGTCCTGCTCTGGGCTCTCTTTCTCTTCTCTGGCTGCCAGTGGCTCTACTGGGAGGTGGGAGCTAGGTTGCATTTCCTCTGATTTCCTGTGGACTGGAGTTCTGTAGGGTCTGTGGCCAGCTGGGGGTGGGCACCAGAACCCTGAGTGTCCGTGGGTCATACTCAGTGGGGAGATGCTACATGGTCCACACCTGCCCGTGAGCTCACGTGGAGCCTGGAGCCAGCTTGCTTGGCTTGGCTGCTCCAGATGCCAGGCCCTGCCACACCCCAATGCCCAGGATGGCTAGAGATCCTGCCTGTTGGCCGTGGGGTTTGGAGCCCAAGGTCTGGGTGCTTACTCAGCGGGCACCCCCCCCCCACACCCGGCTTAATCAGCCACATTCTCTGGGCCTGACTGGGTTCCTAGTTTCTAGTCAGGACTGACAACAGCCTGTCCAGTGACCACCGTGACACTACTAGGGGCTGGGACAAACCAGGAGCATTAAGGGA
This sequence comes from Cryptotis parvus, assembly GCA_021461705.1. Classification (NCBI taxonomy): domain Eukaryota; kingdom Metazoa; phylum Chordata; class Mammalia; order Eulipotyphla; family Soricidae; genus Cryptotis; species Cryptotis parvus. The sequence goes on along the minus strand of JAJIBD010003913.1, from coordinate 272,357 downwards.
AGATTCATTTGGGAAAGGGTCACGGAAAGATCTTGATGCTTTCGTCCAAAGTTGGCTATGCAGCTCACCAGCTGTGTGATCTTAACTATGTGACTCACTGTCTTTGGTTCTTCTGCTTTTTATGTGCAAAATAAAGGACATTTTTTTTTCTCATGGAACTGGTTAAGGGGGTGAGACTCTCAGCCAGGCAGGGGCATACAAGGGCAGAAAGGAGAATGGTCAGAGCTCAGGGGGTCAGTACTGCCTCGGGGATCTGGGGGCTGCCCTTCTGGCTTTGCTGGGACAGTCCTGACCAAGCTGAGTTCGCATGGTGCTCCTGGACTGAGCAAGCCTTCACGGCTCCGGTGACAGCCGGGGGCCGGGAACCTGAGCGCACGGGTGGGGTGGAGTGTGTTCCAGATCACACTGAGAGGTTGTAAATGAAAGCCAGAGGGAACCCCAGCCATGCCCTGCCAGCGTCCCCGCGATCACCCCCCCCCAGAGTGTTGGTACAAGGGCTCTAACCTCTGGCTCTGCTCCCGGGGAAGCCAGGCTTCCCCCCCCCCCTCCCCCCCCCCCCCACACACACATGCCTCACATGTGGTTCCCGCCGCTGGGCACTGGGAACCACAGAGGAGCAAGCGCAGCGCAGTTCCTCAGGGCGGAAATGCTCCAGCCGCCACCTGCTGGCTGCAGCCTGATCAGCTGTGAGAGACCCCACACAACCCCACACACACACACACACTCTCTCTCTCTCTCTCTCTCTCACACTCACTGCCAGGCTGCCCCCAGTCAGAAAGGTGAGGATTGAGCCCAGGGAGATGTGAGTTCAGCACACGCCCGCCTTGCCCTGAGCATGGCGAACCTCCAAGGTGACTGACCCTTTTAAGGTGTCCAAGCGCTTATCTCGGTTTTCGCAAAGCTTGCAACCTCCATGGATTCCCCTGGTCTGAGCAGCAAAGATGCTCCCTAGTGGGTGTGAGCACCAAAGACACTCCCAGGTCCGAGCAGCAAAGACGCCCCCTAGCGGGTGTGAGTAGTAAAGACATCCTCTAGCCCTTGCAGGCAGTAAGTATGTCCCCATTCCCTAAGGTGTGAGCCCACAAGCCTTTGCTTCCCGCTGTGTCTGCAGACTTTGAAGCCAGCCTGGTTTCTGGAGGGCATTGGGCGACTGTCCAGAGAGAGGTGGGCCCCGGGTCTCAAATCAGGCAGGTGCTGTGCGGCTGAGCAGGGGGCTACAGACCTGCTCCAGGCCAGAGAATCCCTCCCCCTGCCAGGCCAGAGGGCTGCTCCTGTCTTTGCACTGCCTCACATGTGGGGGTCCTTATCTCAGCAGCATTAGGGGTTGTGGAGGCTGAGGGTGGTTCAGGATGTTCCTTCTCTCCCTTAATTGCATGATGGGTGGGCAGTCCCTGTGGGTGGGGGGGTGGAAGTGAGCAGAGGTGCAGACGGAGGGTGGGCACTCTGCCAGCCGGAACAGTGGGCACAGGGTCCCTAAGTAGTGCAACGGGCTTGCAGGTGCATTGTGGGTGCCAGGGCACCTTGGGGGGTAACCTCCGAGCGAGATGTATCAAGTGGCAGCGGGGTAACCCCTTCTGAGGGGGATCCTGGGATGACGGGCCACGGAGAGGGGCCCTCAGAGAAGCACCCACTACAGCTGTGAGGCATTCTGCCCAATTCAGGGCATCTGCACCCCATGGCGGCACTGAGGGGGTTCAGACCTCGCCCCACATTGGAGCGGGTCCTGGGCCTGGAACTACTGGAGAAATGCAGTGACAGGTCAGGCCTGCCCTGGGGAGCTGGTGGGCGCCTCAGGCTCAGCTGCTGATGCTGGAGTGTGGGGGGACGCCAGAGGACCTGGGTGTTGCAGGACACCTAAGAGCCTCTGCATCTGCCCTGGACTGCCTCCTGCAGGTCACTCTGAGTTAGGGGTAGTTTAAATGTGACAGTTTATCTGACCATGTATTCTGTACTGGCTGGTATAAATATTCTCTCATGCTACCACAATCATCGTGGGACTAGCTAGATCTTACCAGCATATTTGTCTGGCCACGTTGGATCTCTAAGTAATTAGACCAGAGAGAAATGCTGTTTGCCTCCAAGCAAGCAAGCATGGCTCCCTGATAACTCAAAGGCAACTAAAATACAAAACTATTGTGACGTAAAGACGAGACTCTTGTGAAGGTTTGGAGAAATATTTAACTGGCATTAGTATAGTCTTTGGTACAGAGACATGCCATCTCAGAAACCCCCTTCTCTACCCTATAAAGGCATTTCCAGACAGATCTTGGCTCAAAACATTAGCATCTAAAAGGGCCTAGGTGAGGTGCTGGGAGAAATTACCTAAGGGCATTTGACCCTGCCTGCTTCCCATAAAAGTGGGAGGTCTGAGTTGCAGGGGATAAAACTAGCCTGCTTCCTCTCTTTCTCTCTCTTTGGGGCTTGCACTCTTCTTGGGTCGGCTCTTCCCCTTTCTGCTGGAGTCTTTGTCTCCTCTTTACAGGGCCTTAACACGTGGTGGCCGCCATCTTGGCCTACACGTGGCTGGGGTTCTAGCCGGGAATCCTAAGCACAGGGTTTTTCCTATTGCTGATTTGTATGCCTGAACCTGTGATAAGTAAAGCATTTTAAAACCTTGCCGGATTCCTGAGTTTTCATCCATTCCCGCCGGCATCCGAGGTAGAAGAGAACTCGCTTCCCGGTACTGTTGGGGACCCCAGCGCCTCCCCGACCTTGGGTGTCAGTCCTGGCTTCAGGGGGTCTTTTTCAGGAAGTCGCCTCTGAGACCTCTGAGAGGCTCTCCAGGAAGCAGAGTTCCCGAGTACCAGAAGGAGGTGCAGGTGCGAGAGCAGAAGTGAGGGTCAAAATCAGCTGGGGGGACATGGGGTGTGTCAGTGCTTGGTCAGTGTCAGCTTGGTCCCACAGGACAGTCGGAGCCCCGGGGACCACATCTGCCTGTGTCAGATGGTGGAGGCGGCGGCATCCGTCCAACTGGTTCATGCCATGGGGAGCTCCATCACCCCAACACCTGGGACACAGCACTGGCCGGCACAGCTCTTCCAGGCTTGGAGCTCACACGGCATGACAGGAAGTTAAGTTTCTTATGCTGCAGGGAGCAGCAGAGACCTCAGGAAGGAGGCACTGAGCAGGAACCCCAAGAATCCTGGCACCCTGCAGAAGCGACAGGAAGGGAAAAGTCCATTTTTGGGGGTCTTTTTGGGCCACATCAGGCAACGCTCAGTGGTTACTCCTGGCTCTGCATTCAGGAATTACTGCTCCTGGAGTTGCTCAGGAGACCACACGGGATGCTGGAGATCAAACCCAGGCCAGCTGCGTGCAAACTCCCTACCCACTCCAGCCCCCGCTCCACTATCTTTTCTGTACCCTTGTTCTGTAACTTGACAACACAAACCCTGTCTGAGGCGTGAGTCCTGGGAAGGAGGAAGGGGGGGAGGAGTGGGAGGGAAGCGCATGCACGCAGGGAGCTGGGTCCGCCTCAGCCCAGTCACACTGTGGCAACTCTAGTCCCAGCCTCCCTCCTGCTCGCTGTCTTCTGCCTGTCCAGGGGCAGGGTGTGGGAAACACAGTTTGGGTGAGAAGCCAGGTGACATGCACCCAGACCCAAGCGCACCACGCAGATCAGGTGGGGTGCAAACTCAGTTTTCCTGTCTACAGAGTGGACATAGCCTTGCTCATGGAGGGGATCTGGGAAGAACAGGAGACCCCCAAGACTGTACCCACCACCTGCCTCATGCACGGCCCAGCCCCGCTCAGCAAGCAAAGGCTTGGCTGAGAGCCCCATCCCCACCCTGTACCCCAAGGTGGTACCCCCTGTTGCTGTTCCATGTCCCTGAGCTACTGTGGGGCACTGGGGCCTGAGCACTGTGTGGGAGGCCCCCGAATAAGCAAACAGATAAGACGACCAGAACAGATAGGGTTTAAAGGGTGTTTAAGGCTCCTTGCAGGTTAAACTACCACCTAATCAGGACCTTCCCTCACCCCCTTCCAGTTCATCACAGCAACGACCAAGCCCTCTGCTTCCATAGAAACCTGCCCCAACTCCGGGGCACCGGGTTTGTGTTGTGGGAAGGAGCACGCACAGCCGCCCGGGCTCTCCAGGATCTTTATTTGGGAAGGCAGGCGAAGCCTTGGTCCCACTGACAGCCATGGGGGTGGGGGGGGGGGAGGCAGCGTGGGTAACAGTTCACTGAGCTCCAAAGTGTCATAGGGTACAGGGGTGGCGCCTCTGGAACGGCCTGGCGGGAGACCCTGCTTCAAGCGCAGGGCCTGGGCTGTACATGGGCGGCAGGGGACAGGCCACTCCAAGCTAAGCACAGTTTGAGGAGAAAGCAGACTGGCGCCACCAAAGATGCAAACGCCGGACAACGAACAGAAGCCGGCCTCTCTGTCGTAGTGTTCTGTGCAATTTAAAAAATTGACAAAATAAATATAACTTAAAAATGTCTGACATGACACCGAAGGCAAGTGTGGGAGAGGCGGCCCAGGCGAGGAGTTCCCAGGTCTGACCAGAGGGTGCCCACTTACTGCCTGACCCTTGGGCACCTCCCTGGGCAGGCCCCAGGAGGCTGCTCAGGTACCAGCAGGGGTGCCAAGCAATTCCCTGCAGGATCCAGCTCCCTGCCAGGAGGGAGGCTGGGGGGGGGGAGAGGAGAGAGAGAGAGAGAGAGAGAGAGAGAGAGAGAGAGGGAGAGAGAGAGAGAGAGAGAGAGAGAGGGAGAGAGAGCTAGGAAGATAAATACACCCCCAGGCCCCTCAGGGACAGGCCCCCCTCAGAACACTTTGTAGCCTCTGGGACCAGCTCCCACCCCTGGGAATTTCTCACTAAGGTTTCCTTTTATAGCGTGGATTGGCTCCCGTGAGCCTTCCCAGGCAGAATGAGAGAATGAGGGTCACTTGGTCAGTTGGGGCTCAGGGTCCTCATATAAGGATGGATGGTGTGGAAGTACCGAGCCCTGAGATCCCACCACTCTGGTCACAACTAGGGTGTCTGGGGGACCCAGAAAGCAGCAACAGCGTGTTGTCAGCAGGCCCCCTGGCCCTAGAGAGGGTCTGGCCACAAAGCCGCTGGCCCTGCTTTGAGGGGAGTGTTCGGTGGCTGCCAAACGCTCCTTTGCCAAATCTCTTCCTCAGACAGCTCTGGGGAGCGCCCTCCACCCCACCAACTGTCACTCCAGTGAAAGGGGGAACCGAAGCTCCTGCCCCAAAAGACCCTGGGGTGGCGGGGGATGGGATGGCGGCCACACCCGGCCACACCAGACAGGGCAGCTCAGGCTCACTCCGACACCAGGCCACTCTCCCAGCCTGCCCAGAGCCGGCCGTTTGGTCCTTAAAGCCTTGCAGCTCTGACAACCCTCTGGGAACAGACAGACTCGCTTGACTGTGGACACGAGCCTGCACTAGGTCCCTGAGGTGCCCCGCCTCCCACTGGGAGCCCCACCCGAGCCTCATGTCTGGGATTCAGGTCTGTGTCCAGGTGCCAGGCTTCCCAGGGTGAAGGTGCCAGTGGTCAGGCTCCTGCTTCTTCCTTGCCAAGTGGTGACCATGGAGGTTTCCAGATAAGGCGGGAAGAAAGCCCAGCTGAGGGGCAGGGCCTGGCCCCAGGCGGGAGAGGAGAGGGCTGCCCTCCTCTTCAGAAACTTCCTCCAGCCCAGCAGGGCTGGAATGGGGGCAGCCGCGGCTCTGGTGGGCTCCTGGGAGTGAAGGGTGGTCTGTGTTCCTCAGAATTCCTGGCTCTCAGCAAGAAGAAAAGTAGCCTGTGGCTGCCCCATGGGCTCAGAGTAGGCTGTGCCACCTCGGGTTCCCTCCTGGTTTCTAGCCCTGAGCTCATGGGTCTCCACAGCTCAAGGAAGGGAGCTTGAGGCTGGGCAGAGCGGACGGACTCAGGGTTATGTTCAGAGCTGGCCTGGGGGGTCCCACAGGATGGGGACAGGGGCTGAAGGGGTGACCAGCCACCAGGTGGCAGCAGGCCCACATCGCTGGCCCAGAAGCTGGGGCTCCTGTCATCTCTTGGCCTGGGGTGGCCTCAGGTCTACCCACCCCTTCTTTCACATCGACACCCCAGTGATATCCACCGAAGGCAGCCACTTGGGGCTCGGGGGTGTCCCTTCTGGGAGAAGACGCTATTTACAAGCACAAGTGAGTACAAGTGGAGCGACCGTCTCTGGTCCTGTAGTGCAGAGGAAGGTGGGCGCTGGGGCTGGCGCCATGGAAGAACAGGGAGGGCCAAGTAGGAGGCAGAAAAGGCAGCGGGGAGGGGGGGCAGTACGGGGAGGTGCGCCCGGTCCTCAGGTGTGCAGGGGTGCGGGGCGCCGGCCTCAGATGTGCAGAGGAGGCTGGGGCGCAGCCTCAGGGGGGTGTGGAGGGTGCAGAGGGCGGGACACCGGCCTCAGGTGTGCAGGGGGTGCGGGGGCGCCGCGGCCTCGGGTGCGGGGCCCCCGCACATCTCCGTCAGGGATTCCCAGGAGGTTGTCCAGGCCTGTCAGGTAGCCGCCCTCGCGGTTCCCCCTCCTGCCAGGGCACGTCGCGGCGCAGGGTCTGGGCCTCGGCCAGGGGCGTGGTTTTCCCGAAATCGATCATCCACACCTTGGCCTGCTCCTTCTTGTCATGGATGAACAGGAGTGAGCTACCGATGACCTGCATGGACAGGGCGCTGAGTGGGGCCACCACGCGCCCAGAAGGGCCAGTCCTGACCCTCAGTCCCACCATAGCAGGCCCTGCTGAGGAGAGCGGGGTCCCAGGAGGATGTCCCCCACCTCCAGCCCGCACTTTGCAACGCATGGCCTTGTAATCTGCACCTGCGTGCAATGCTGTGTGGGCTAGTGGGGTGACCCCCCACCTCCAGGTATGTGGCCCGCCCTGGCTGTGGCACCCAGCACAGCTACCAGTAGATGGGGCCCTGAGGATGTTGCCACACGAGACCCTGGCAGTGGCTTTTTTTGGGGAAAGAGCTCCAAGTCTGCAGGGAAGCAGGGTGCTCCTTGTACTAGCCACAATGGGGACCATCCCCCAGGGTCTAATTCATGGCATCTTGGCCCCAGGCCTGCTTAGGTGCAGCTACTGGGACCTGGGCTATCAGTGGGGGCAGGAGGGTCCTCCTGGCTCAGAAGGCGTCTTTCCTGAGACTGCTGAGCAGTGAGACAGGATTCTGTCATAGCATTCAGGGAAGGGGCCAGACCCCACGAGTGGGGGAGAGGCCGAGGCCGCCTGCTTCCTGCTACAGGCCTGATTCCAGGGCCTGCAGCTGCCGGCACCCTAAAACCACGGGTATGAGGGGTGGAGAAATGGCTCAGTGATCACATGGTTTGGTGCAGGGGGCCCAGATTCTGATCCTCAGCAGTACTGCTGGGAATGACCCCAGCACAGAGCAGGTAAGAGACAGCTCCTGAGCTGTGCGCCTCCTGCCTGAAAATGGTGCAGACCGCAAGCCAGCAGCAGCTCTCCAGTGCTCCCAGCTCACCCCGCCCGGCCTAGTCACCACGGACGCCGAGACGCACCTCGTGGCACTTAAAGAAGGGAGAAATCTCCAGAGTGGCACGAATGTCCTTCAGTCGGTCCTCGGTAGGCGACCTGGGAGCAGAAAGTCAAGCAGGTTTCAACCATGCAGGCATGGGACGAAGGTTAAAAGTCCCCGAGACAGTGAGCAGTGCCAAGCACCCCAGGCCCCGAGAGCCTCATCTAGAACAGAAGGTAGAAGTTCTTAGGAGCTGGGTGGGAATGGGGGGGGTCCTGGCCTCTCGCCTCTCTCCATCGACATATCTGCAAAGCAGGAGGAGCGGGGCCAGTCCCCAGAGCAGCATGGCCCCTGGAGCCCCTCTCCGCACTGAGGATTATCAGGAAGACCAGTGCCAAGAGGTGGCATGTGAAGGGCCCAGATGCCAGGGCAGATGCCAGGGCATGTTCCTGAACACAAACTTCAGGGTCCAGGAGATGGCTCAAAGGCCGGGATGGGCTTTGCACGAGGGAAGCCTGGTTTGATCCCGGCACCACAGGGTCTCCGAGGAACTTCTGGGAGTGAGACCCAAGCACCAACAGGTGTGGCCCCAAAAAATAAAACAAGAAATCAAACAACTTCATGGCCCTGACGTTTGAAAGAACACAGTAAGGGGGGAGACACCATCTCTGTGGGGCTTCATAGAGCCCTTCAAACCGTGTCAGGCTGTTTCAGGGCGGGGTGGGGGGGCTGGCTGGAGCCCCATTAAATGATCGCCCTGCTCCATGTGGTCCAGGGGCTCTGAGATGTGCAGACCAGGGGCCCTGACCCCCATGCCGCAGAGGGATAGAGGATGCTGGGGGGGGGGGGAGTAAAGGCCGCTCTGAAAGGGTGGGGTACACAAGACTTCGCGCAGGAGCTGGGGGCTCCCTGCCTCAGGGTGCTATGGTGCAATACTGCAGTTGGCTGGAAGGGGCCTGTCTGGGGAGGGGGGAGAGACGCCCATGCAGCCTCTACTCTGCAGCCCCAGACCCCACATGGCAGGAGCTGGAGCCCCCATGCCCTGGGATCAGGGAGCTGCCGTCAGGGGGCCAGTGTGAGGCAACTCTGACAGTCAGAGAGCTGCAGGCTGGACATGGCTCCGCAGGATCATCTTCCACACTCAGTCCCCAAGCCTATACGGATCCCAGTTCTGCTCTCTCCTCCCCTCCCCTTTGCCCCTCCTCCCCCCCTTTGCCCTCTCCCTCCCCTCCCCTTTGCCCTCTCCTCCTCCTCCTCTCTCCTACCCCTCCCCTGCACTCTCTCTTACCCTCCGCTATACTGTCCTATCTGGTCCCCGCGCCTTTCTGTGATGCGAGAAAAGGGGGCAAGCACCCAGCACAGGGGCCAGTGGGAGAAAGCAAGGGTCACTCTCCTGTGGGGGTGGAAACTCTGACCCGGGCTCTCCAGTGTCTCGCTCATGCTGCCAATCACATCCCACTGCTCCAGCAGGACGTTTCGCACGTCAGCCCCACGGGCCGGAGCACAGCAGAGCTCCCGGGCGAGACTCACCAGGATGTTGGGGTTCCCTTGCGTGAACTCCCCGGAAGGCCTCAGTGACCTGCTCCCTCGTTTTGGTCTTCTTGAAGTCGCGGTTCACTGAGCCATCTTCTTTCTGGAGGCAAACAACAAACCCATATGGGTCAAGCTGAGGGTCCACACGGCCTGCCCGGCCGGTGTGGGGGGTGAGGGACTGAGAACAGGGCGGATGACAGTGAAGCCCCATGGCTGGGGGACCAAGAGAAGGGAAGTGGTAGGGGGTGCGGGAGTGCGCACCCTGAAGCAAGTGCCCTGGAGGTGTCGGGCCCGGCCGGCGGCCCAGGGAGGCCCTCCCCTGCGGGCAGTCCAGCAAGAACTGTGCTGCCGGGCTGTGGTCGCCTCCCTGTTCCCCCATGCTTTGCCCAGTGCCAGCAGCTCGTTCCAAGGGGGCCTTCATGGCGGCCCATGCTCAGGCCGCATGGGCTGTCTCTCCAGATCTGCTCCTAACGGCCAGGAGGCCCCAGGCCGAGTGTGTACATCGACCAGGTTGGACACTAGTGGGCACAGGGGTTCCCTCCCCATCCCAGTAGAAAAGGGGGGCTGGAGAGACTCAGAGGGCTCAGTGCCGGTGTTGCTGCAGGGAGCCCAGGTCACTGCATGACCCCCAGCACCGCCCAGTGGCCCCCGAGGGGAGCAGCTCCAGAGCACAGGAGACCAAAAGCAAAGAAAGGAAAGGAAAAGATGGGGACACTGGCAGGGAGCAGCCCAAGGGGCAGAGGAGAGACAGGGGCCACTCTGTGGGGCACTTCCGGGACCAAGTGCCAGTGCTGAGAGTCTGGAGAGCCTCCTCGGTGGCCCTGAGCCCCAGAGACTGTGGGCAGACCTCAACACACAGCCTTTGAGCCCTGTGGGTCGTTTCAATCACAGGGATGGTGGATCCGGGAGCCAGGACTCCCCCATAAACTAGAAGAGGTGAGGTCAGTGGCAGAGGACAGGAGGGGGCAGAGAGGAGGAGGGGGGAGGGAGGAGGACAGGCCTGTCTATGCACTGTAGGGCAGGGGGACACTTGTCCCCACGCACCACTTAACTTATCCCCACCTCAGTGCAGGGGCTGGAGCACGGGGACCCCACAGGCAGTGCCACACGGGGTGGGGGGCACCATAGACCACTGTAACGGGGCAGATATCCCGTCTGACTGCAGGGAGAGGAAGGGAGGGCAGCCCTGGGCAGGAAGGACACCGAGGAACAAGGAGAAGAATGTAGCGGCCTAAGGGTCCATCTTTGGCACCCCACAAGGTTCCCGAGTCCTCCCTAGAGTGCTCCCTGAACACAGCGCCAGGAATGAGCCTTAAGCACCGCTGGGTGTGGCCCCCAAAACCAACGAACCATACAAACAGGATGTGGGGGCCTAGAGTGCAGGGCACTGGAGGTGTTCAGGGACGAGCAGGAAGCTGCCCGGTCCTGCCTAGATGGACGTGATCCTGGGTCGAGGGCAACAGTTTGTTTCCACGCTCCAGTGTCACCTACAGCTCCCAAGTGACTCAGGGAACCCGACATGCTCAGGACAAAGCTGATCCCGGACTTGCAGGACCCCTTGGTCCCCATTCCCCTTCCTTTCCTTTCTTTGCTTTTGGTCTCCTGTGCTCTGGAGCTGCCTCCCAGCTCAGGGGGTCACTGGGCAGCAGCCTGCCTGCCCACATCCCGCCAGTGAAAGTGGCCAGAGAGAAGGCAGGGACACTAGGGGACATGCGGGCAGAGGCCGGTGGAGCTCCTTCCCAGCATGCAGCGCCCAGGCTGAACTCACCTTGATACCTTCGATCCGAAGCCCAGGGGTGGCCGTGGAGCTGATGGTCTCCCTCCACTGCATGTAACGTGGCTTGGTCACGGCTCGCTGCGCTTTCTCTTCCTCGGTGGGGGCGCCGGGGTCCACCTCCGACCATCTTCTGGTACATGTCCTTCCGCAGGCTGGGCTTCTTACGGCCTTGGTCAGCTCCTCCTCCAGGTATGTCCTATTGGGGGGCATGAGGCCCTGTGGAGGTCACGGTGATCCCAGGACAGGATGGGCTTGATGAGCCTGGGGGCTGGTTCTTGATGGGAGAGACCCAGGGCGGCCTTGCTGAGGGCATAGCTCCCCTCCTGAGGCCACCAAGAGGCCTTAGGGGGCCTACAGAGCACCTCCTCCGTCTAGCCAGGCCCCCGGAGACAGCTGAACGCATCCTATGGTGGGGGACAAGGTCCGCTCAGGGCAGCCAGAGACCAAAGTCAGGACTCTGGTTGGAGGCTCATCCAACCCCCCCATCCCCTACCCTTCACCCCACTTCTCAGGCACTGGGGTGCTGGGTGAGCCTGGGCATTCCTTAGGGAGAAATCAGGGAAGGAGAGTGGAGTCTGCAAGGGTGCCAGCACCAGTGGGGCAGCCAGGATAGGCAGGGCCAGGGCTTTGGGCTCTCGGTCTTCTGCCACAACCCTAGGCCTCCAGCTAGTCCAGAGGAGATCAGCAAACATGCCCAGGGGGCAGCATGAGGCATCACTGCCATTTGCACAGCCAGACTGGCCTGTGGGTGGAGCTGCTGCAGTCCCAGCAAGGGGTGGAGGCGGCTGCAGAGGGAGAGAAAACAGGACTGGGCAACAACAGGCAGCTTGTGCCCACGAGGCCCAGCAGAGGGCAGGCACCCCTGCAGCACACAGATGCCCTCAGTGCCTGCTGCAGGAGAGGAAGTGTCCCCTGGCCCTGTGTGGGTGGGAGCCAACAACACCTAGCTCACACACCCTCCAACAACACCCGGCCCACACTCTCCAACAACACCCAGTCTACACGTCCTTTAACAACACCCGCCTGCATGCTCTCCAACAACACCTAGTCCACACACCCCTCCAACAACACCCAACCCACACATCCCCAACAACACCCGCCTGCACAACCTCCAACAACACCCGGCCTGCACAACCTCCAACAACACCCAGCCCACACACCCTCCAACAACACTCAGCCCGCACACCCTCTGCATGGCCCGGCTCCACCACATCCCACCACGCCATCTCCAAGGTGCAGAGAGAACAGCAAGTGCAGGACATTTAAGATGGTTTCCAGAATCTGCCGCCTCAAAGGCGCAACAACACAACCTCAGTTCCTGCACATGAACCCAGGACAGCTGAAGGAGATGCTGGGAGGTGATGGAGACTGGAGGGAGGAAGCAGCGGTCCTGAGCGATGCTCCCACACGTCCATTGCGGGACACATGCAGACACGTGGCTGTGGTGACAGACCCTGGCTGGGCTGCAGGTGCTTCTGCACGGTGGTGCCATGCCTGCATCTCGGGTGTGAAATGTACGTGGGTCTGTGCATTGGGTCCATGTGCACACCATATACACACCTGTGTGCATGTGTGTGCACCGGTGTGTGTCCACATGTGCTGGGGGGTTCTTGAGGGCCCGGCACTGGTGGGCGTTGGAACTTCTGCAAAGAGCTCTCAGAGCTCCTGAAACGGGAAGCGGGCCTTGGTGTCTTATCCCTATGGTCAGGCTTCTCCAAACAGACTCCACAGTCCACTCTCAGCACAGCTGCTGGCCCCCAGGAAGGAGATGGCTGGGCAGAGGTGGCCCGGGCCACCAGCTGGACAGTGGGACCACAGGCCACCGAGCCACACTGTGCCTATCCAGAGGATGTCCTGCAAGGGGCAGGGGTCTGATGGGTGCCTAGAGTCCAGGGAAAGGGGTGCACGGCCCACGAGGGCAGCAGGGGACACGCAAAGTCACCCAGTTTCGACATGGGGGGGTGGAGCTGGAGTCCTGCCCCCCACCCTCCAGTCCAGACATGAGAAGTTACTTCTGTCCCTGTGGGCCGGTCAACCGGGTTTCAGCTCCAAGTGGAAGACAGTGCATGGAAGACCAGGGAGTTGGGATCAGGGGCCTCATTTAGGATGCCCTGGGTGCCAGCAACACCCCTTCTAAGGCTGCACCTTGGGGGTGTCCCTCATCTACCTCCCACCACCGGGAAGTGTGCACTGCTCAGGCCCTCGAGCCATGGCTGTGATGGCCCTGGACTCTGGCTTCTTCCCTCCAGCAGGCAGGGCCCACAGCGGGTCTGCAGAGATGCTGGCATAGGCCTGGCTCAGGTGGTCACAGCTCCATAATGCCCACTGCCCCCTGCTCCTCAGACTCTGGGGCAGGTTTAGGCGTCACTGGAGGCCTCTGCTGGGATGCAATACTAGAGTACACACTGATGGGATGTGTGGGTGAAGTCTGGGGAACGCAGAGCCCAGCAGCATTTCGAGGAACAGAGAAACCCACCAGCCCACCCAGCCCAGACACACCTCCTGCACACGGCCGTGCAACACCCACAAACCAACCGTTTGCTCATGCTGCAACCAAAGCCCCTGCCCAGCGCGGTGAGTCGGTGCCAGGCAGAGATGGGGAAGGAAGGAAGGTCCTGGAACACTCCAGGGAGGACCTTTGCAGACACAAAGAAGATGCTGGCAAGAACGTGGCCAAGGGGTGGCCAGAGGGTCATTTTTTCTCCTTCTAAGGGGAAGGGTCCAGGAGGGAGAGAAGGGAGGGTGGCTGAGGACAGTGCACAAAGACCAGCCCCTCTGTCCAGCCTGAGAATGGTGGTCAGCTCCCTAGTGGGCAGCCCTAAAGAAAAAGACAGGGAGGAAAGTAATTGGATTGTATCACTTCCCTCCGCTCACCTTTATTCTTCCATACATGAACATACACACAAACTCACCAACACAGACACACAACACATACAAACTGCACAAACATGCACATATACACACACGCACACCTGTTCACACATATACAGATACACAAACACATGCACATACACATACTGACCCACACACATATACTAGTACACAATGCATACACAAGTCACAATGCACACAACTACACAGACATACACAAATCTACATACAGGCACACATGCACACGCAAAGCCACATACACACTGTGCACAGGCTTACACATCCAGAGCTCTGTTTCCTAGGTGTGACTCCCTTTGGGGAACTGGTGTCCAGAGGTCTCCACAGACCCCTTCTGAGAGACACAGCCCGCAACACCATGGGTAAGAGCTCACTGGGCTCCCACTACTGCCCTACATGGGGACTGAGCCACGGGTTGCCTTCTGGCTTGACTGACTGAATCTGAGGGTGGAGAAGCCCTGCAGTCCGGAGAGGGGCTCCAGGCGGCTGGCTCTTGGCCCCCTGCTCCACCCGTCCCCCATCCCTCCTGGCCCTTCTTCTGGTCTCTTTTCTCAGGGTCTCCCACTTATCTCTGTGGCAGATGCAGGTTAGCCTGAACCGTAGTCCACACAGTCCCAAGAAGAGCTCCCCACCTCCGGAGGACACTGGGGTGCCTGGAGAGCCCGCCCATGCAGGGCACCTTCATGCCTATGGTGCCAAGCTCGGTGGGCACTGAGGGTCTGTGCAACTCCCAGCCTCACTCATGAGTGGCTCTGTCTCTCCATGCACCAGGTCGGCTAACGCCAGCCTCGCTCTCACGTGTGGCTCTGTCTCTCCATGCACCAGGTCAGCTCACACATCAGGAGGTTGCTGCCTGCCCCGCTCACCCCCCGCTTCAGCAGCACACCTCAGCCCCCGGCAGCACAACAGAGAAGGGAAAGGACTTTCAAGGGCACAGTCAGGAGCTCTTTCCCCCTTCACCAGGGCAAGAGGATGAGGAGGGGGTGAGCCCCCGGGCATCCCTGCTCAACCCCTCAGGGCAGCCTAGAATCCAGGTTGGGCTTGGCGCAAAGGTACACACCCAGAGCCTGCCTCACCTGATGCCCATCTTGCAGTCCATCACACACGGCGAAGTCAAAGTCAGCCAGCAGATCGCGTCCATCTGGTTGGAGCGCCGCCATCCTTGACCACGTCCCCGTGGTAGGCGGGCACAAAGGGCCGCAGCACGCCGGCCATGAGCCGGTCCAGACAGCGCCGCCGACCTCACAGTGCTTCTTCAGGATCCTGCCGCTGGCCGCCGCCTTGAAACTCCCTGCAGAGGAAGGAGGAATGGCCTGGGTCTCCTGTGAGACCAACAGAGGGGGTCTCCTGCTCTGCTCCACCCACCCCTATAGCCCTGACCTCTACCTGGGACACCTGGGGACAGGGGGTGAGGGGGTGCCTGACCCCCACTTACAGACTGAGCACTTTAGGGGCAATGGGTGCTGGTCCCCAGCTCCCTAGACCCCAGGCTCCCTTGATGCAGAGGGGGCCAGGAACACAGATTCATCAGCTCTCTTGGACCACCCCACTTTCAATGACCATCCTGCCTCTTGGTTCAGGAAGGGGTTCTCCTGGTCTAGCAAAGGATCAGCCCTGAGGGATCGAGCCAGGGACTGAGCAGAGCTGGGGGTCCGAGCACAAGGCCCCTGTGAGCAGGGGCTGCCCTCGGAGTCACATCCCCAGTGATGGTATTTAGGGACAGGGCCTGACCGTGGGCACAGGGATGCCAAGATGGGAAAGGTCACGGCATGTCCCAGGCTGGTCTGAGAGTGGGCGACCATGTCCGCCACTGTCATGGTTCCCACCTGCCCCACAGTCCAGACACCACAGGCTGGCCTGAGAGTGGGTGGCCAAGTCCAGCTACCACAGTCACGGCTCCCTCCCACACCGCCCAGACACCCCAAGGGGCATGTGGGCTCTATGGCTCTAAGGCCCTGCTCTGTCATGGGCCAGGGAGCTGCGTGCCGGGTGCCCACACCACAGTGCTACATGTACTGAGCTCCACCTTCGCAACTTTCGTGCCCATGATTGGGAGGGGGCTCAGCGGTGACACTTGAGAGGGCTAGTGACAGAGCCACTGCCTCTTGAGTCTCAAGTGAGAGCCTGTGCCGTGCACCCGCCTCCCCCACGTGAGTCCCAAGCCCGCCTTCCTGAGGGCAGCGCGGCACCTGCATGTCCTGCCAGCTGGACCCAGGGGTACTTCTTCTTGAAGGACATGACGAAGGGAGACCAGTGCACCATGTTCTTTATTTTCCTCCATGATTTGCTCTAGAGACAAGAAAAAAAGGAGACTCATTAGAAAGAACTGTTCCCTTCTGGGTCCAAAGGGCTGCCAGCCAGGCAGTGCAGGACACACAGTGCCAAGGACCTGACTGCCGCCTGCTGCACAGGCGCCTGGCTCTACTTAGGGTGTGCATAGCACCCAGAAACTGGGGTGCTGGAGGGGGGGGGGGTGCTTTTGGACCCAGGGGCTGAGCTCATCCTTTTTTTGCTTCTCCGCCAGAAAGCAATTTCTCCCACACCACCCTTCTGAATGTCCTTCCAGGCCTCAGTTTCCCCATCTGTCCAGTGAGGTAATGACAGCTAGTCCACCAATCAACCTGGACAGATAGATGTTCCAGGGCTCTGGAAAACAATGGCCCAAAACACACCCCCAGCAGGCATGAATGGCCTCTCATAAAGACCAGAGGCTGTATCTCCCCACCATGGACGGTCACTCAGGGGAGGCAGCGAGACAGGTGTGGGGAGAGGAATAAAGATGAGTGGGGCAGGGGGCGGGATGGAGACCGGGTTTTGGAGCAGCCAGCACCTGCAGGGAATGGGAGCCAGAAGCTGGTGAGGGCCCATCCCTGGGCAGAGCAGGACACAACACCAGGAGTGGGGAAACGCCAACCTCCTCATGGACTGACCTGGAGGCGGTTCTTGTGAGTCTCTACTCTCCTATGTGTAAATGGACACAGCCCAGCTGCCTGGTCCCCAAGTGTGAAGTGTGAGCCATCATGGGCATGGGGCATGGGGGTGTCTGTGGAAGAGTCTCAGCAACTGTGACAAGGTGGGGGCACCCAGGTGCCATACGCCTGAGAGGTGCAGGGCACCAGGTACTGGAACAGACCGGGTAAGACCAGCTCGGAGGGCTGCAGGAACACTGACATGGGGGACCTCAAGTTCCGGGACTGAAGGCGAGAAGCAGGTACTCTGTGTGGGTGCAGAGTATTCTCCCTGGGGCCCTCCATGTCGACCCCTGCATCGCTGAACTCTCATTTCTCTCTTGTGTGGAGAAGCCTTCCTCAACACTAAAAAGGGGGACAGCAGTCCTGCCCAGCAGAAAGCAGTGGGACATTGAGCTGGACATCTCTGCTCGCGGCTGGCACCAACTCATGGGGGGTTCCCCCCAACCCACCCCATGCTCAAGGTGTGCAAACTGAGCATGTTTGCACCACCCACCCAAGTAGTGCCTGGTGCTGCTGCCAACTGGGAATTAGAGCTGTGCTTGGAGGTCTGGGCTCAGCCCGGAAGGCCACGGCAGCTGCCCACAGGAGGACAGGGAGGAGCAGGACACAGAAGTTAGCAACACTGCAGAAGGCCAGATGTGGCCGCAGACTTCGCAGCTACAGGTAACAGTCACCCCCAAACCTCGCAGCTATAGGTAACAGTCACCCCCAAACCCGCAGCTACACGAACCCCACCCCAAACCTCGCAGCTACAGGTAACAGTCCCCTTCCCAACAAGCCCTGGCCCTGGGAGCCTCAGGGTCCCCCCTCCAAGAGGCAGAATCCATCCAGGGACTCTCAGCCTGTGCCCCCCAAACTCTCAATAACCCGTCACTGGCCATATATCTGACCCTGGTCCCTGGAAGGTCAGAAGCAGGCTGGAGCACCCGGCCCCTGGCCCCCTGGCCCAGGCTTACATCAGAGAGTCCCTCCCAGCACGGTCACCCTCATTCCCTGGCCCTGTTCCTTCATCACATCAGGGGGCGCCTGCATACCACACCCTTGAAACCAACATCTGCCCAACGGGTCCTGACTGACTGCTCTGGGCTGTGGGATCGCCATAGGCAGATCAGGGGCACTGATGAGCTGACTAGGGCAAGGTCTACTTTAGTGCACCACTGACGCACTCAGACCTGGGGACCAGCCAATATAATAGGGACATATACTGGGAGGTCACCCTGAGTCTGTGGATCTGGGGACCGCCAATGTAATGGGGACACTGGGTGTTCACTCTAAGTCGGTGGACCTGGGGATCGGCCAATCTAATGGGGACACTGGGGAGTACACCCTAAGTTTGTGGACCTGGGGACCGGCCAACCTAATGGAGATACTGGGTGTTCACCCGCACCTGATGAGCTTTACTCATGGGCTGGGCCCACTCCTCACTCATCATTTAGGGCCTCTACGTGCAACAGGCACCAACCCAGGCTGCATGGCCTCATTTCTGACCTCCGGAAATTAACCTGCTCCCCTGAGGCACTCAGCTCTCCTCTGCGGTTGGTGCAGCCCACCCTGCTGCACCACCACGTGGCCATGTGCCCAGTAGAGGAGGTCCTTCTGGCGCCATGAGAGCGGATAACTGCCTGGTTAGATCGGGCAGGATGGGGAGGACGGGTCTCCAGGAGTCCCCCCAGGAAGTTGAGGCTATATGTGCAGGGTGGCAAACAGAGCCCAGAGCCCCTGCAGCCAACCAGCAAATCCTCACACGCACCTGGGTGTCTTCTGCCTGGCAGGACCCCTGCACTCGGCTGAGGGACCCACTCAATGTAGGTGCCCCAAGTCTGATGGAGCAGCTCATGCTTCCAGGCTGCGGTTGGACTCCATGCTCGGACTTCCTGGGAACAGTGGAAGGGAAGGAGGGCCTTGCCAGGCAAGCAGGAGGCCCAGAGATGGGGCCACAGGTGGGGGCCCCTAAGCTTAAGCAGAAGCCAGTATCTTTAGACCAGTGTTACGGCCTTGAAGGAGAGGTGATGATTATAATCCGGGGGTTCAGTAAACGCCAGTTTTGGGGGTGAGGGGTCCTGGGGAAATGCAGGATCCCAAGAACCAAAGCAATTTAGGAAGGGAAAAGGGTCAGGAAAAGCTGGATGGAGGAGCAAGGATTAGTGTGTTCCTGTGGGAGACACTAAGGAGTTATGATCCCACCAGCCAACCCTTCCCGAAGAGCTGGGAGGAGCTGTGGTTTGGGGTGAGCCCTCCCTTGCACCTCTAACTTGCCTTCCTCTCCTCCCAAAGGTCCCCTAACAGCTGCTCATCAGCTCCCAGGAGCTGCCCCTCGTGGGGTCCACTCTACTCTAGCCCAGCGGGCACAGAGAGTCACCAGGGTCGAGGTTCGGGCTCTAGCAGCAATGCCCTGGGCAGCTGCACCAGGGCCAGGAAGGAGGCCTGGGCCAGTCCAGTGTTTATCTAGACCAGACTCCAAGGCTCTTGTAATGCTAATGGACCCTGGGCAAATGCTACCCCAGGGTGGTTCTCCCTTTTAGGCACCCACTGTGGCAGAGAGACTTTGCCTTCAAGAATAAAGGGAGGGGCCAAGAATAATTGGGAGGGGCCTCAGAGCCAGGCAGGGGTGGGTGGGGAGGAAGGAGTGAAAGGAGGGGCTGAGGGAGGGGTGGGAGAGGAGGGTGGGGAGAGGTGGAGGCTGGGAGGAAGGAGGACAGAAGGGGAAGGTGTGGGTGGGCTTTGGGGGTTTGCCCTCTGGGAGCCCCGGGTGACAGACAACCAGTCAACCAGTTCTCGTGCCCAGGAAGTGGCCCTCCCTCCCTGGTCCAAAAAGTAGTTGATGGTGGTGGGTGACCCTGGGCCCGGAATGTGGGGTCCTGTCTGGCCTTGCTCTTAGTGCTGGGGATTAGAGAGCGCATGAGACCATGGGTGCCCTGAGTTAAACGACCTTGTCCACTCATTTAGGGCCTGATGGGACCTTCATGCAGGGAGGGCTTCCTGTCCTGGGGGACCCAGTGGCCTGTGAGCCCAGGGGAGTAACTGTGCTGAGGCCTCAGTGCCCTTCATGAGAGCTCTCCCCACCTTCCTAGCCCTCCTGGCACCCACCCCAAAAGCCAACAGACTCTCAGTGCATTTGGGGTCGGTTAACATGGGTGGGCGAAATGCCGCTCTGCCCTGAAGATACATCACAGAGATGTTTAGGTGGGGAGGAACCCCATTCCCATGTGAACCAAGTTTCCTAAATTCACTGATCACATTTGCTCTCAGGCCTATTAAGGTCTGAGGTGTCTTATGGCTTCCTTCCCACCCACCCTCAGACCTACAAAGGGCCTGGTCTCTGTCATGGGGTGGGGGTTCTTTCGTGAGTGGCACAGGACGCAGCACCCGGGCAGCTCATGTCCCCATCCCGGACGGCTCGTGTCCCCATCCCGGGCGGCTCGTGTCCACATTCTGGACACTTCGCTCTGCCTCACCGGTCCCTGCTGGGTGTCCCAGTGCCCTGGACACTCCTCCTAGCCTGTAGGTAGCTGAGTGTAGCCTCCCAAGAGTCATAAGCCCAGACACTCGGTGACCCCTTAGGGGTGTCTGAGAGACCACCTGGGTCAGTGGCCCATGAGGGGCGGCGTGGGTCCAGAGCAGAAGCTTCCAGGTGGGCACAAGCTGGGCTCTGATCTGCTGCCCCTGGCATGTCACCCCAGGGACACCTGCGCCCTGTCAGAGAAGTGCCCAGACAGGACCTGAGACAAGGCCATTGAGTGTCTTCCCTCAGCTGACCTGGCGGGACTTGGCAGCAGCCCATCACCATGCACGGAACCTGCAGTGCCCGCTGCCCCCTCCGTCTGACTCTGCCTCAACTTTCCCCTGGCAGGACAGCAGCCCGGACCCCGGTTTCCTTTCCAGAAGGCGGCGTTGGGGGTGGGGTGGCAAGCTGCTTCCAGGCTGTGGGGCTGGGTGACCCTGAGCTGCCAGCCACGGGGCTGGCATCTGTGCAACAAGCACTAGGCTGCCCACCCCTGGAGCTGGGAGCGGGCGCTCTGGGCACTGCCTGGTGCTGCCAATAAAAACTGAAATCATTTTCTCCTTCAAGGCATAAAGGACTGGCAAAAATCCAGCCAGGAACTTGGGAGGGTCACGTCGCTGCCAGGTGTCAGTGGCATGTGCTACACGGTGACGAACGCATCACAGAGCTTCCCTTGGCCCTCCTAGCGGTCCGGAGCCTCCAAGGTGCCTCCCCAGGCCTGGTGAGTCAGAGCTCAGGTGTTGCACCCGCTTGGTGAGTCAGAAGGGCTGAGGAGGTGCCAAAAGGAGACAACATGTTTCCCTCCAAGCCCAGTCACTGAGGTGGAACTGTGCAAGGTACCAGGGGACAGACAGCACGGGCCAGCGCCACGTCTGCAGGAGGTCCAGGCTAGGTACCGGGGACGGAGCTGGCCACAGCCACTGTCTGCAGGAGCTCCGGACTCACCCTTCCCACATGACTGGACTCTGATATTCAACTTTTTCCGCCAGCACTTCCCTTTAAGAAAATTCCATCAAGACTTTCATTTTTAGATCATTATAAAGAGTCCTTCTTTGGTGGGGGAGGAGGATTTGAAATGAAGCACTTATTTAAGGAAAAGAGAATGTAGTAAAGACATTCCCACCAGTCTGGGAAGGGGGACTCTCAAGGGGTAACAGCTCCCTATTGTTTTTAAGAGTGAAAACCATGAGGGAACTTGGGGGCTGACAAAGCTGGAGGCCCAGGTTTGATCCCTGGGACCACATGGTCCCTGCTCCACCAGGACTGACCCCAACAACAAATAAACAAGTGAAGGTGGTGTGTGTTTGTGCGTGTCTGTGCACGAGCGTGTGTGTAGTGCGTGCGTGGGTGCAAGTGTGCGTGTGTGTGTGTGTGTGTGTGTGTGTGTGTGTGTGTGTGTGTGTCCCGGATCTCTGGACCGTGCAATTCTAAAGCAATATTGCCAGAATCCCCTTCTATGTACACGTACAGCCAAGGTCATGAAAAGGCAGAGAAACCACAGGAGAAGTAAATAAATGCCCAACATACTGCTCAGTGCTAGGCTACTAACTTAGGGGTCCTCACTCCAGACACCAAGAGAGACCTCTGTCAAGCAAAGAATAAATCCTGATTGGAGAGGTTGAGTAACTTGCCTGTGGCCACACAGCTTCCTGATTCATGCAATTTAATTCCAGGGATTTTGTTTTATTTCAGCCAACAGGATAACTGCGACCTCAGGTCTTTCCTTGACCTGGGGCTATCTGGTTCTTCCCGTGGCTGAAAAATAAAATAGCTCCCCATAAACAAGAGGGCTTTGTCTCCAGTGACCTTTCAGCTAGGGAGGCTGCCCTGTCCTCTTTCTCAGTTCCAGAACAGCTTCCCCGACACACTTGGGGAAAGACGTGTTCAGGGCACAGAGCGCCAGGGGCGAAGGGAGTCGGGCCCAGAGTGCAGAGCTCAGAGCTGGAGAAAGCCGCCTGCCAGATCCTTTTCTGCGTTCCTGCCTTTGTTCTGTGCTTGGAACAGTAGGAGCTAAGTCACCAGGCTGTCCATGTTTGGAGGAAGACTGCATTTTCCTCCTTCTCCTCTTCCTCTTCCCCTCTCCCTACCCCTCCTCCTTTTCTCCTTTAGGTCTTTGTAAAACAGCACTTAGGGTTTCCCTAGTGATCCTTGTCCCTGGGCTGGAAAAAGCTGGCTGCTCCCAGGCAGAGTGGCAGAAGCCAACTTTGTTCATTGTATGAGCTGGCAGGCAGCAGCATGGGGCTGGCAGCTGGGTGCAAGCCCAGGCAGGTAGGGGGCCCCCTGGCCCCGCAGCTCCCCAGGAGCCTGGATAGAAACCAGGCTAGGCCCGAAGCGAAACTGCCCCTGCCAACAGTGAGGGAGCTGTGGGAAGGAGCCAGCAGGCCAAGGATCGGAAAAATAAGCCGATGACGTGGCGGGACAGGTAGCACCGGCTAACAGGAGTCTGGATTTCACGACTGTCTCCCACTTCCAGCAACCATGAAACGCCCGAAAAACAAATGCAAAAAACATGCTCTTCTCTGCGTTTAGAAACATCTTTTCACAGAAGACAGCCATGTTTCGGTTCACTCTTGGCTTCTTCGCACCCGACACCATCCCGGATGTTCCCCTGCTGAGGGGGACCCCACGCCCTGGACAGCAAGAAAGCCCTCACTGGTGGTCGCAGGCTCCCCAAAGGAGGGACGGGACCACACTGCAGTGGTGGGGTGGGCCAACGTCTCGAGAACCCACAGCGGGCCTGGGGCTGGTGGGCAGGACTGGGCCCCTGCAGACAGATCTCGGTCAGGGTCTGGGTTTGGGGCGTGTAGCCTAGTGGGGCCCCAAGGCTACGCTTTTTAGGGGATGGTCCAGAGGTAAGTGCTGAGTCCAGGCTGATCTTCCAAGGGAGGCCGCCCTGCTCATTCACAAGTTGGCGGAGTGTGTAGCCAAAGCCAGATACTGCTGATGGGGGGTTCAGGGGTGCCCCCTGTCCAGCACCTCCTTCTGGTGGCAACCACAGGCCCCACCTAGGCCGTGGGCAGCATCATCCAGACCAAACCAGGAGCCCAGACCTCCCTCATGCCCACCTGCACTGCACAATCCCTGCCACAGTCCGGCCCACTGGTGAGCTGCCACGCACTGGCCTGGGAGTGCTCCTGCAGGATTAGCGACCACCCCTCGGGACCTTCCACCTGACATCTTTGTCTCTTCTGACCTCTTCTGGGGCTTGGCATCCCCAGCCTCCAGGTCACCCGCCTGCAAAGTTCTGCTCCTACCTTCTCGGTCACGGCAGTCAGAGCCACATGCTCGCCCGCCCGGTCCCCTCTGCAGCAGGGCAGGGCTGAGGGCCGCGTGATTCCAGTGCCCTGTGCTATGCTGGGGGCTCAGAGGGACTCAGAGGGGGCTGCATGCTTTGGGCTGCGGGGCCCCAGGTCTGATCCCCGCATGCCGTGCCCTTCCCTGCAGGCACCTTCAGGAATAAACTCCTGAGCACCTCAGGTGGCCCCTAAAGCCAATCCCCCAAATAAGTGGGACTGTGTCCTCCCATGGGTCTGCCCCCAGGCTGGCCATGCTACTAGTCCATCATGGATGAGGACCCTTCCCGGTCCACCGCCCAGCCCTCTCCTGGAGGCAAGGCTCCCCCAGGCCCCTCACACCTCCTCCTGCTCACCTGCTCTAGCCGGACTGTTCTAGGAAGGTCTTGGGGAGCAGGAAGGGCCCACTTGTTAGAACTTCCTATTCCATCTGCCATGTTTCCACATCCCCCAGGGCTCTGGCAGGGGTGGAGAGGGGGTCGTGCGCCTGCGTCATACCCGCAACTTGAGGGTTTGGAGCCCTTTCCACTCGGGCAGCCCATGCCAGCAGGGAAGGCCCCATACCAGGAACATGGTTCCATACCCACCCTCCCTCCGACTTCCAAAATCTCCACAGGGGCAAGTGTCAGAGTACAAGGTCTTCTTTGGGAAATCAGTGTGTGTGTGTGTGTGTGTGTGTGTGTGTGTGTGTGTGTGTGTGTGTGTGTGTGTGGCAGGTGGGGGGTGTTAACCCAAGAATGGAGATAACCCCAAGAAGAAATGATGTGAATGCTCTCTTCCAGGCCCCACAGCTCCGTGTCTGCTCTCCAGGTCACAGCCCGGCTCTGCCTTCCTCCTGGGCTGGGATTTCAGCCTCTCTAGAACTAAAAATAAGGGAGGATGAGAGAAAAGTGGGAGAGGAGGGGAAGGCCAGACTCGGGAAGTGCTCGGGTGCACGAGCGCCCCGGCAGCTGCCTTCTCCAAGTTGGAACAGAGGCTGGGGGCAACAATGGGAGGAAGCGGAGAGTGGGCCTACAGGGAGGGCGGGGGGGGGGGGGACCTAGCAGCTGACTTCCTAAGGGACAAAGTTTCCAGGACAGAAAGGTCTGGCTTTCCTCTGGGAAAGGGCAGCGGCCACCCCTGCGGCCACCCTGCAGCACGGGGCACCCTCCCTCCCTGGTCTCTTCTCCAGCCCTCCCCAGAGATTTTATTTTTACTTTGGTAAAATGCAAAACAACAAGGCCGAGTGGCTGAGGGTGGAAATTTACTGAAGGTTCTCTCTGGTCAGCAGACAGTGGGCAGAGCCAGGACCACCATACTCCCTCCAAAGCCTCCTCCCAGGCCTGTCCCTCCTCTTCTGCCCATTTGAAAGATGGAGATGGCGAGGTCCAGAGAGCTGAAGTCACGCAGACCTCACACGGGCTTTGGATGCGACAGGGCCCAGGTGGATGTGAGTAAGGAGCCACGCTCTTCCTTACTCTGCCGGATGCCCCCTTTTTGGTAGGCCCCGCAGCTGGGTGAAATCCTGTTATTTCTGGCTGGTGGTGTGGCCAGCTCCCAAGTGCCCAGGGAGCTCCCTCTGATGTGGCTTGCACTGAGCCTGCAGGGCTGCTGACAGAGCCCTCGCTCCCGGGACTGACCGCCTCGCAGTCTCCCCTGAGGGCACCACGTGGGATGAAGTACCCGGTGGGGCTGGGTTTGCCAACAGAGATGCAGGGCTGACCACTGCACCATCACTTCACCCTCCCACTATCCAGCCCAGCAAGCAAGGTGCTCTCCTTGTGTGTGTTCGACCCGGTTCTATCCCTGGTACCCCACAGGGTCCCCCAAGCATGTCCAGGAGTGATCCCTGAGAGCAGAGCCAGGAGCAGGCTCTGAGCACCTCCACGTGTGGCCCCCTACTCTCCAAAACAAAATAAGAATCAATTCCCACCTATCAGGAGTAATGACAGAAGTGAAGGCACCAGAAGGCCTTCACTTCTGTCAGGGGGGGGTCTGTGTCCCCTCCCTGCCCCCTTGCATGAAGAGACACCTGAAGGAGCTGGGGGGTACGCTTTTCACCAGACACCCCCCAGGCTTGGCCCCTGCCTAAGCCAGGGATGTGGGCTTGTTCTCCTCCAGGCTTGCTCACCCAGCCCAGTAGCTAGTTTGCAAACAGATGTTTGGAAGATGACATTTAAAAAGGCCCAGAATTGTGCATAATGTTTTCTGCAAAAACTAGGGAGGAATTGAAAATGTCATCTTCCCTCTTCCCTGCTCTTGCTCACAGCACAGCCCTGAGGAGGGAAACAGACTCACGCCCCTGACTCCTTTCTCAGACGTCATCCAACTGGGTTCACAATTCAGAACCCTGGCGGTGCCACTAGACAGAACAAGGGCCCAGGTCCCCTCACGTGCCAGCCCACTAACACTCTACTTCTCTGGGCCCAAAACATTCTGACAAAATGTGGTCTTTGAAGTAGTTTGAATGTGCTGGAGAAGCCAAGTAGAGGGTTACCCTGGACCAGTTGCTCCCACTTACTAGACCTACCACCACCCCTTCTCAGAAAAAAAAAATCACTCAACTCCTGTCCCCCCCCCCCGAATTCACTCTTCCTTAAATGAACAAACAGAAAGTGCTCCCACCCTCAACTACACAGGAGGCTTTTCCCTGCCTCTTAGTCTTTCCAATGGACCACCAGGGGCAGTCTTAGCCACTCTTCTGAGAAACAGTGCTCTGGCCTGATTCCAAACTCAGATTGTTGGTAACTCCCACTTGAGGAATTTCTAACCAGGAAACTTTTCAGGAAGTGCCTGCACAGCTCCGGAGTGCTCGCAAGCGGTTATCAAATATTCGCTCTATTTACAGACTGTTTCCAGGCAAGATGCGTTGGTGTGACCCGTATTCCGGACACATGAACCGATTTGCCTGTGGCTACAGGGCCCTGAGTACTGGGGGCTGCAGACTGGGGAGAGAGAAGCAGCCTTTGCACCCCCTGCCTCCACCCTGGTCAAGGCCTGCCCCGGCTCTCCCCCTGCAGCCCTGCCTCCAGCCTGGTCAAGGCCTGCCCCAGCCCTCCCCCCCTGCAGCCCCTGCCTCCAGCCTGGTCAAGGCCTGCCCCGGCCTCTCCCCCTGCAGCCCTGCCTCCAGCCTGGTCAAGGCCTGCCCCGGCTCTCCCCCCCCCTGCAGCCCTGCCACCAACCCAGTGAAGACCTGCTCTGGCGCTGCTCCAGCTCCCTCTCCCGACTCCTGCCCTTCCAACAGTCTCTGCGCAGCAGTTAGGCATCTGCTTACGTGCCGGCCGCTGCTGGCGCAGGAAACTGGGCAGCCCAAAAGACACACCAGTGAACCCTCAAGTCTTTGGGAGCCTTTTGCTCTCAGAAGGCAGCGGTCACTGGGGTCATCTTGACATCAGTATGTGTGACTGTCATAAACAGACCGACTCATTGCCCGCCGCCTCTCAGCCAATGGGCGGCCCTGGTTACTTAGCACTTCCCCAAGTGGCCCCCGTTTCTCCAAGGGTTCCCAGTTCCCCAAGTTTCACCATGTCACTGGGAAGCAGGTGGCAGATGCCCCCACCTCCTGGCTTACCCAGTTAGTGTCACTAAGGGGCTCACCCAGCTTATGTCCCCATTTGGGAACAGACCTGAAGTCACAGCCCCCCAAATCCTACCCTGCCCGTCATCATGTCCAGATGCATCATTGGTCCCCCTGCCAGTGGCAGCAGGGACCCCCCCCCAACAATGATTCTTTCACAGTTTGCTTTTGAAGCAACAATGAATTCCTCTCTCCCTGCCCCTCCTCATAGGCACCATAATTTTGGGGGGAAGCACACTCAGAAATGTTCGGGATTGTCCCTGGTTCTGTACTCAGGGATCACTCCTGGAGTGCTCAGGAGGCCATATTGGAGGCCAGAGACTGAACTCCAGTTGGTCACAAGCAAGGTAACCACCTTATCAGCTGTACTATCTCTCTGGCCCTCGACACCATGATTATTTACAAAGTGTTTGACACTAGAGTTTCAGGCATCCAGTTTTCCAGCTCCAATCCCACCACCAATGTCTGTATCCTTCCTCCAGTGTCCCCAGGTTCCCCTCCCACACCCCAACCTGTTTTCTTGACTGGTATGTTTTTAAGTTGGATACAGTGATTGTCACTTGGGTCCTAGGCATACAGTGGTGTTGGTTCTAGTGATTTAGATACATACAGAGACTCACTACTCTGCTAGCTCTTGGCCCTGTATTTCCTCCAAATCATCTCTTCTTCCTTCCCCTCCATTTCTCTCCTTCACTGGCATTTCCATTTCTATAATCTAGGGCAAAGAGAATGCTCAACTTTGACACTCTTTATTCCCCTTGTCATGTATTCTATATACCACAGATCAGTGAGAACAGCGGTCCCATGTGCTTCTGACTACCCTCAGTTACTATGGGGTCCTCTGGTTCCATCTGAGTTACAGTGAATCTTTCCTTGAGGTTACGCCATATTCCTGATAGCTCTTCTTCACTAGTCATGCATCAGCTCATGAACAATGTCATAAAGGATGGGTTTTTATTTATTTATTTTTGTTTTTATGGAACACTTTATTACAGGTTATCACTTGTATCACTTGTCTTCCCGTTGTTCATTGATTTGCTTGAGTGGGCACCAGTAATGTCTTCATTAGTTGGGAATGAGGTCCATTATTGTTAGTTTTGGCATATTGAATACACCACGGGTAGTTTGCCCTGGCTCTGCCGTGGCTCTGGGCTTACCCCAGGGGGCCCAGTCTTTTTCTATATCACACCATCAACCATCCAGGGCCCACGGGGCAGAGCCCTGGGTGTGGACAAGCCTGTCTCCTGTCTGCCACCTGGCAATGCAGCCTGGCACCGAGGGCGGGTTTTTAACAGGAACAACAGTGGGGTATCCTAGTTAGAGATGGGGCCACCCCAGTGCCTCCTTTTCTCTGGCGTCTCACCGACAGAAAAGCTAACCAGCAAACGCTGTGTCCTCATCTGCCCAGGCTGGGTTTGAATCCAAGTATGTCAGGCTATTTTCAGGGGCTGGGGCTGGGGGCCAGCCAAAGACCCTCTTGCCTGTCCCTTACTTCTGCTCCCTGGGCAATCCGAGCTTTCCTAAGAGCATGCAGGAAAAGGATAGTACTGAGAGAGCAGCACCAGAACAATGGATTCGAGAATGGGTGAGGCTGATGAAAGGTGGGCAAGAGAACCTGGGATTTACCTTCCCGCTGGCAGCCTGAGCCAAAGCAAGGACAGACCTCAGGTAGGACAGGTCCACTGGAAACCACAGGGCTTAGCTCCCAACACCCAACACCTAGCGCCCAACACCCAACACTTAGCTCCCAACATTTTCCCCTGGGCCTCAGGCACAGGAAAAGGTAGGCAGGATGCCTGTCCCATGAATGTAGGATGAGGTGGGCAGGAGGCCTATCCCGTGAGTGTGTGTAGGATGAGGTGGGCAGGATGCCTGTCCTATGCATGTAGGATGAGGTGGGCAGGATGCCTGTCCTGTGCATGTAGGATGAAGGTGGGCAGGATGCCTGTTCTGTACATGTAGGATGAGGTGAGCAGGATGCCTGTCCCGTGCATGTAGGATGAGGTGGGCAGGATGCCTGTCCCATGCGTGTAGGATGAGGTGGGCAGGATGCCTGTCCTGTACATGTAGGATGAGGTGGGCAGGATGCCTGTCCCATGCATGTAGGATGAGGTGGGCAGGATGCCTGTCCCGTGAGTGTAGGATGAGGTGGGCAGGATGCCTGTCCCGTGAGTGTAGGATGAGGTGGGCAGGATGCCTGTCCCGTGCATGTAGGGATGAGGTGGGCAGGATGCCTGTCCCGTGCATGTAGGATGAGGTGAGCAGGATGCCTGTCCCGTGCATGTAGGATGAGGTGGGCAGGATGCCTGTCCTGTACATGTAGGATGAGGTGGGCAGGATGCCTGTCCCTGTGTGTGTAGGGATGAGGTGGGCAGGATGCCTGTCCTGTACATGTAGGATGAGGTGAGCAGGATGCCTGTTCCCTGTGTGTGTAGGGATGAGGTGGGCAGGATGCCTGTCCCGTGAGTGTAGGATGAGGTGGGAAGGATGCCTGTGCCGTGTGCATAGGATGTGGTGGGCAGGATGCCTGAACTGTGCATGTTGGGTGAGGTCTGTGTGTGCCCAGCGCCATGTTCCTGGCAGGAGTGATGGCTGGCTTGGGCGTGGGAGCTGTTCTCTGGGTGGACAGAGCTGCAGGGAGACCATGGCTCCCTCATAAGCTCAGCCCCTGTGAGACCTCTGGGGACCAGCCAATTTAGGGACTGTCGCATCTCTTCTATGGAATAGAAGCAGTTGGCTGACTTATTCCGAGTCACTTGGGGCTATTATTAGGGCCCAGCTGTCTCTGAGTGAAGGCACCAAAGAAAAACCCAACTCAGGAACATATTTTCCAGTGGTTGTCATTCAAGCTCGGGACAGGAAGGGAGGTGAGAGTCCCCTAAAGAAGCCCAGGGTTCAGGAGGCCCAAGGGGAAGCCGGGCAGCCTTGCCTAGGAATGCAGCTGCCTAGTGCGTGGCTCGAGTGCCGGGGCAGCTGTGCTCCTTCCCCAAACTTTGTTTGCTCCTGTCCCCCTGTGAGGTGAAGACGCCCCACCACAACCAGAGTCAGACCCAGAACACAGACTAAGGGACAAAGAGGCCAAAGACTTATCTTGTTTGGCAACTGCTTTTTTCTGTTACTTGTCAATATTTAGCCACCAGACATGTGACACCAGACCCGATATGTGCCACTTTCTCTGACAGGCGAGGGACTGGCAGGTGAAGCTGTGGCCTTGCGCAGAGACTGCAGTGACTGCAGCTGCAGGGCTCAGCCTCGGTGACAGCCACCTGCGATGGCACCTGAGGTGGGCCAAGAAGGAAACTTCGTGTCTCTTGGGCAGGAAATTCCATACAAAATGCTCAGAGGCCACAAGTCACAGGTCACAGACCGTGAGCACTGGAAAGCTGCCTGCACACACAGAGATGGACTCTGGGGTCTCCACAGTGAGCATCATTCAATAGCCCCCTAGAAATCTACCTTCCTCCCCGCACCCCACATCTGGTGGTGCTCAAGGGTTACTCCTGGATCTACACTCATAAATTACTCTTTGTTTTTTGTTTGTTTTTATGTTTTTGGGTCACACCCAGCAATGCTCAGTGGTTACTCCTGGCTCTTTGCTCAGGAATTACTCCTGGCGGTGCTCGGGGACCAAATGGGATGCCGGGATCGAACCTGGGTTGGCGCATGCAAGGCAAATGCCTTACTCGCTGTGCTATCTCTCTGGCCCTCATAAATTACTCTTGGCGGTGCCAGGAACCATATGGGATGCCAGGGATGGAAGCCTGGTCCGCCATGTGCAAGGCAAGAGCCCTTCATGCTGTGCTATTGCTCCAGCCCCAAATCTACTTTCTTTAAGTGAACAAACAGAAAATGCTTCCCAGTTGTACCTGAGGCTGCTACTACTCCCCTGGATTATGCCAGCCTAACCTCCAATAAGAGGGAAATGGGTAAAGTGGGGGTGAGTGTGTATTTATGCAGGGAGGGGGCGGTGTTTGTGAGCCTGGGATTTCAGACGTGGGAAAAGGCCTGAGCAGAAGCACACAGAGAATGGTCAATAGCTCAGCTCTGCTCGCAGCAGGCCGGCAGGGCAGCAGTGGACCCCAAGCCACGTCACTGGGGAGAACGTCCACAGGAACTGACACGTGTAATAAAGCCAATCCGTTTTCACTGACACCTCAAGCTGGCAGTTCTAACTCAACACAGCTCTACCACACTCCCTCACCTTCTGTCTAATTCTAAACAACGGTCATGGCATTGTTTGAGTTTTTATAATATAAGTAGCTTTTAGATGCATAGACCGACTATGAATCTCTTTAATAAATGTTGAATTCTATGTGGAAAGTAAAGCTCCTTCGTTTTTTTGGGCCATGCCCAGCTGTGCTCGGGCTTACACCTGACTCAGTGCTCAGGAATCACTGAGGACTGAACCCGGGTCAGCTGTGTGCAAGTCAAGCACCCACCCACTGTATTATTGCCAGCCCTGATGCTCAGCATCTATTACCTGCTTCAAGTCCATGTTCACAGGATTACAAACCATTCATGCCTGATTTGGGGCATGAATTGTATTCCTAGACCCTGTGGTACTATGCACTCCTGAGCTTCAACTGCAGACAGAAATGAAGGATGGTAGCCGGATAGAAAGACACAGAACAGGAACCTCAGATCCTTCTATCCTCCCCATTGTATATGCCAACAAGTGGAGTTGTTGGGGTGTTTTCCCCCTGATGTTTAAAATTTTTCAGCCCCAATGATACTAAATCAACCCCAAGAAATAAAGCTAGGGACAGCACTGCGTTTTCTGGAATTTACTGTGTAAATTTGTACCATGTTTATTTTAATTTTTTTTCTATTTTTCTATCTATTGCTCCAGCCAAGGAAAATTTCAAAATCATAACTGAGACAAGTACTGTGCAATCCCAAAGGAGGTCAGACAGATATCTGGCCCTGCCTTCTCAACAGGAATATGCAGAGATGCTCAGTTCTTACTAAGTCTGACAAATTTATTGACTCAGAACCAGAAACTACTACGTTACTATTCATTGCAGCTATAAACCAATATGCATGGGTAATTTCCTGTCCCCAAACACACATTCGTGTCTTTAACAAATATTAAATCTATTACATACACCCCTTATTACAGGCATGATCATATCACAAAACTTGATACTAGATAAGTCTGCAATTCTTTTCTGGCCATTAAAACTATTCATCTTTATCTCTTCATTATTACTGAAAAACAACATTGACTTCCAGGAGAAATTGTTTTAAAAAGCTCATTCCAAGTGCCAAGTTGATGTGCCCCAACTGTGCTTCCCTAGCAAGAAATGTGGAAAGGAAAACAGAAAGTAAAGCTTCTGGAAGAAGACCCAAACAGAGATTCCCAGGAGTCCTTCTGTATCAGGTGAGAACCTGGCCACAGTCACTTGGTAAATTGGGCAGAAATGACACGGGAAATTACCAAACTTTGACTACCCAACATGTAAATTTTGAGGGAGTCAGGAGATAGCTCAAAGGAATAGAGCACATGTTTTGCATGAGGGCGCTCCAGATTCAATCTCCAGCATTGCATGGTCCCCTGAGCACCACCAGCAGCACGCAGGAGTAGCCCCTGAGCACCGCCAGATGTGGCCCAAAACCAAACAAATGAACAAGCTAAGTTTCTGTTTCATGCCAGGGGCTGGGCAGACAGCTCAAATGGGCTGAAATGAGTGAATATTGGAGGCCTGAGCTCAAGCCTTAGCACCCCAAGCTTCTTCATACCTCAGCAAAGAGTGAGGAATAGCCCCAAACACCATCAGGTGTAAACCCATTTTATTTATTTATTTTTTATTTAGAAAAGAATAAACTCCCACAGTAAATCGAAAGTTCAAATCAGAGAAAATGCTTTACAAAATATACATGGCTGGAGTTACTACATTTTATACATACAGAGCTCAAACAAATGGATGAAAAATTCTACAATGCCAAGAGATAACAACATCCACATACTTCAATGTATACATAACACAAATGTCAATATCCTACTTCCCTAATAATTAGCAAGCTCAAGGAAAACAACACAAGAGCTGGTGGGGAGGACAGAGGCTGGAGGCGCCCCAAGACACGGGACCCTCTGGGAAAGTGCTTGAATGAGGTGTCTCAAAGGCCTAAAAATGTCGAACCCTCCCTTTTAGTTGCTTTACCTCTGGAAATCTACTTAAGGAAATACTCTAAAATGTGGAAAAAGTTACAAGCACAAGGATGCTAATTATACCATTGTTTGTAGTAACAATAGTACTGAAAATAATCCAACATCCAACAATAGAAGAATGATTAAAGCAGGGGTCTATATCCTTATGATTGATCCTTAAACCCTCAACTAAAATAGGCTTTAAAACATGAGAAAAATGTTGCATACTATTGAGTGAGAAGAAAAAGCAAAAGCAATGTTATGTACTTTAAAAGATGGAGAGGAAATATATCACTATTTAGTGATAGCCATATTTGTGTAAGCAGTAATTTTATATTAATTCTGACCAAAATGTTGGACTCTTAATTGCTTTGCTACTTACGCTCTTTGAGTAGACTGCAGATGACTTTGTGAGCATCCTCAAATCCTTTCTGAATGAAAATGGATGTTACTTCACTACTGAATGGTCAAGAATAGCAGTATGATAGGTACCATGGTAGAGACAAACTGGAGTTCTTTTTCTTTATTTCCTATTTTTCTGTGTGATGGTTAGTTTACTTTACAGTTTACTTTTATACGTTAAAAACATACAGATCATGGTGAGAGAGATAGTACAGGGGTACTATTCCTTGCGCTTGCCTTGCATGTAGTCAACCCCAATTCAATCCACAGCAGTGCATACGGTCCCCTGAGCACTTCCAGGAATGATCTCTGAACATCTGAACATAGGGCCGGAAGCAAGCCCTGGGCAGAGCCACCTGTGGCCCCAATCCCCATAATAGTACAGACCACCAAATAAACACCATAAAGAGTAAGCCAGCCCTTCCCCTTGAGCATTTTGCATTTGATCTGAGAATCCAGTCTCCAAAGATCCCTGTGTTCCTGGAAAGAGCCAACTTCTGTTCTGTCAGATTCTACAAAATCAAAATCTGCTCCTGAATGGACTCTTGAGAGCAGCAGAAAGTCAAGGACCAGGGGAGAACCATCCTGAGAGCAAACAAGCTACATCTTGGGTGTGCCCTGGCAAGAACAGGAGTGGTAAGAAAGAAAACAAAAACCCTCCGACAAAGAAGAGTCACACTGAGTGTTTCAAAGTCAAACCAGGAGAAGCCTCTGCAGCCCCCCACCAGGAACACACAGCCAATAAACCGTTTGGCCCTGGGGATCCCCGCACAACTGGGTCTGAACCACATTGGGTTGTGTATCACCTTGGGTCCCCTGGCCACTGCTTGGGAGATGATGGCAAAATAGAGTAAGGTAAGAGAAGGCTATCCTGGAGAAATTAGGGGGGAACCATGGTGCTATTTTGCTTAAGAGTAGCGATGCGTTAAGGGAGGTGAACACAGAGGTCTTGGTAGATATAAAACCAAACACAGAAACCAATGACCAGAAACCCATCCCACCAACTCAACTTGTAGCCAGTTTGGCTTTGCAAATTCTCTAGATGTATGAAGCTGAGAGGCTTTCTGTACGTACAGATGCGGGCCCACACTGATATACACATCTGTATATTGTATCTTCTGGCTTTCCAGATTCTCATCTATCTGCACGAAGCTGGCCTGCCTCTGCTCCTGTGTCTAGGATGTCTTGTAGCAGCCCATGCTGCAGGAAGCTCCTGCTAATTTGTCTGGGAGAGATCAGCCAGATAGGCTCACGGGCCTGAGAGTCCATTGTTTGCCTGCACAATGCTTAAAGGGGAAGCACAAATACACAAAAAGGGGATTTGCACCTGATTTTGGCTCAGCCTCAGCCAGGCTACAGGAGCAGAGAGAGAGAGAGAGAGAGAGAGAGAGAGAGAGAGAGACAGACAGACAGACAGACAGACAGACAGACAGACAGACAGACAGACAGACAGAGTGTTTTAGAGTCCACTACTTCCTCAGACTCCACCACTTTTGGCCCCCTTACAAGTCAGCTCTTCTGGGGATGGAATTCTACACTCTCAAGGCACTCAGGAAAACTGGGTGGGCCCACAAGCTCTTGTAACCCCAAATCAGCAATTACAAATATTTAAAGTATTCAGCTTGTTTTTTTTCTCCTCCCAAATGGTGCTCAGGAGGCCTAGGGGGACCCTCCTGGCAAGTTTGCCAACCAGGCAAGCAGTTCAGTGTGAAGGACCAAGGATGTAGTCCCTGGGATGGCCCAGGTCACTCAGGAGAGCTTGCGGAGTTAGGAATCAATGAAACTGGGGATTAGACACGCGGGCATATGCCTTACTCCCAGGCCCAAAGTATTTTTTGGGAAGCCACTCCCAGCAGTGCTCCACGATTACGACTTTCTACACTCAGAAATCACTCCTGGTGGTGTTTGGGGAACTGGAGATCAAACCAGGTCTGTCATGTGCAAAGCAAATGCCTGACCCCCTGTACCATCGCGCCACATGCTCCCCTCCCTCAAACTATAAATGATCTAAAATAAGCGCTTCTGGGGCCGGGCGATAGCCCAGCGGGTAGGGCGTTTGCCTTGCATGCAGCCAGCCCGTGCCAGCCCGGGTTCGATCCCCGGCATCCCATGTGGTCCCCGAGCACCGCCAGGAGTAATTCCTGAGTGCAGAGTCAGGAGAGACCCCTGAGCATTGCCGGGTGTGACCCAAAAAAGCAAAAATAAAATAAAATAAAATAAGTGCTTCTGTTCAAACCTTTTCCTCACCCTTGACTGACCTTTCCACATCCAGTCTATTTCCGTAGAATCCCCATCTGCTTCCTTTTCATTCTCTAACCACGAAGTCCCATCTGCCCGGCCCATCACTTTCAGAGGAACGATAGCCATGTCCATGCCTTCCACTCCGACAGCCAACAGAGCCTCCACGGTATTGGCACCCACATGCTACAGGCGTATCCAATGCCTACAGCCACCCGCTCTCCACTCCTTTGCCACCTGTAACCCAGTTCCCTCCACACAATGCATGACTGAGCACCCCGAGACCTGCAGCTGACCTGAGTGTGGCTTTTCTGTTTCCGAGGTCACCGTGGGGGGACTCTGAAAACTAACTCAGAGGGAAGGAGACCCATTCTTCCGAACTCTGTGTGTGTGAATTTGTGTATTGTGTGTGTGTGTGTCTGTTGTTGTTGTTGAAAGCAAGAGAACAAGAAAAAGGAAGCCCGTGAGCTCTGCAGAAGGCAGGAGTCTGCTGTAACTGGTGTTTACCACGTTCCACTGGGTGCTAAGGAGGAAGTGGTTACTACAACCCCAAGGGGAAATGCTCGCTTGAAACAGGAAAATGGAACTCTTACTACTTTCCATTAGCAGCATGCAACAGGCTGGCCACACTTGGAAACACTTGCACAAGGCCTCTGTAAGCCCGAGGGGCTACTGTCCAGATGCAGGGCCACTATCCCAAACTCTCGGGGTCAGATCAGGGCACAGCTGCAGGTCTGCATTCCCCCAGAAATATCTCTGCGCTAGAAAAATTCGCACTGTCACTTCCCTACCTCTAACACACTGAAAGGCCAGAGCCCTGGGGACGCCCAGGACTGAGGGGCCCTCAGGGAGGAAGAAGGAAGAGGAAGAAGGCTGGAGGGTGTATTGGAACGATCACTGAACTATGTGAGGGTCAGAGCTGGGCCTGTCTCACCTCTGCCATTAACTAGAACTTAACTGTGGAACTTCGGGCCCAGTTACTCAACATTCCTGTGTCTGGGTCTCTACTTCCTCTCCCTGAGGCAGATATTAGGAACAGCTCTGTTCCCCTCAGGCACTCAGATGAGAGTCCTGCAGCCTCAGAGGGGAACTCGCGGAGAGGAGACCCGGTTAGTGTGTCCAGCAAAGGCCCCACACAAATAGTCTTTAAGCACAGTCCTCTGACTCCACCGATTCTGCTACCTTTCCCCACCGGCTGCATTCCTGACTTACCCTTCCAAGGCGGAATTATGCTTCTGCCCACAGCAAATTTGGAATGTCAGTTCCTGAGCCTAAACTGTCAGGTCAGAGAAGTGGAATCAGAACCCAGTAGAAGAGAGGGGAAACTAAAGAAGCCCCCTATCACTAGGGACCCCCTTACCCCCCCCCATTCTGTACAATCCAAATGCTTCACCCTCCAGGACCTCATTTGCCTTCATGCAGGGTCTGATTAGCCCCAGGTCTGAGTCATATTTTCCATTTATTAAAATGAACATCTGGCTGCTGCCTCTCCTGTAGACTTTTAGCTAGAGGTTACCTACCAGATAACCCTCATGTTCAAAGTCATTCAGAAACAACCGTGTGCCAGCCCCCCCACTCCCCAGGATAATCCGTGCCTCAGGCGCAGTGCAAACATAGACCCCGCTCTGTCACCACGGGTGTCACCTGGCTGAGTTTCAATCTCTCAGTGCCTAAGGGAAGAAAAGAGCTGAAGGTCCACAGAGTCAGGGAGAACTGGTAAATTCTTTTCATCCCCGAGTTCAAAGAGATCTCTAAGTCCCAGGGAACATGGCGCTGTTCTGTGTCAATGTAAGGCAGGATGGCTAAGGAAATCCGGGTTCTAGTGTCCCCTCCACCCCTACATGACCTTGGGAGGGCCACTTGACCTTCCCAAACCTCTGCTTCCGCATCCGTAAACAGGGATGATAAGGAGATGGGTCCAGCCCACCCAGAGCGCATTGTGACAAGGGGGAGGGGCGGGGGGAGAATAAGGCAAGAGTTTCACAGCCCCACAAGTGGGCTTCTTTGGTGCGCTGATTTACAAAGATGCCCAGGGAAGTCATCGAGCAATTTCTAAATAAGCTTATCCAAGCAAGTTACAGAACAACTCAGTGTATTGGGCATCGAGCTGGGAGTATTCGGGGGGTGGTGTTAGTGCTGTTGATTTTTCACTTTCTTTTCTTTTTATTTCTGCTTTAGAGACTAGGAGAGGAAAAGCCTATTCTGCCTTTCAGGTGAGAGCTGAGTCCAGATATCGCCCCTGCCCCTGCCCCATCTGCCCCTCAGACAGAATCTTGTCAACTCCTTCTCCCAACTTGCAACCTCCACTCCCACCCCACCCCACCCCCCAACACCCTGGTGCTCTGAGAAGCCCAGAACTCTCTCTGAAAGGATGTTTTTTGCAGCTCTCCACTCTCCAGGCCAGAGGCATCCCCAGCATCCCTCTAGAGGGCGTCTCCCTCAGACAGAGGGAGTTTCCAGGGTACACAAAGACCTATTCTGCTCACAAAGGCTGTTTACCAAGCCAGCCCTGCAAAAGGCTGCCAGCATGGAGGTGAGGGCTGACCGGGACAGCCTCCTGAGGCCTGCCTGGAAGCATGACCGGCTGCCTCTATTCTCAGTACCTAGTCGAGAAGCCACCAGGCAGGGAGGGACCTCTGTGTCAGGGGTGACAGAAGAGCTGTGTGTGCAGGTGAGGGGGAGGAGGCAGAGACAGACAGACAGACAGAAACAGAAAGACAGGAGACAGGGGAGACAGAGAGAGACAGGGGAGAAAAGGGGAAAGAATCAGGGAGAGGAAGGGAGGTTTAAAGCTGTCTTTTTCCTGTAGGGTTCTTTTTTTCTTTTCTTTTCTTTCTTTCTTTTTTTTTTTTTTTTTGCTTTTTTGGGTCACACCTGGCGATGCTCAGAGGTAAGTTACTCTTGGCTCTGCACTCAGGAATTACTCCTTGCAGTGCTCAGGGGACCATATGGGATGGTGGGGATTGAATCCAGGTCAGCTGCATGCAAGACAAACACCCTATCCACTGTGCTATCGCTTCGGGTCCCCCCACCCCATAGGGTTCTTTAACTTCCTGCCCCTAATGAAGCCTGGAGCTCAGGCCCACCCTGGCCACGGCCAAGATAGAGGCGAGTCAGGCAAGCTTCCAGGGCACCCTCCGGGCCTGCCTTCTTCAGCTGCGTGCCAGGGGACTCCGCAGGCTCTGGGCCTCTCTCCCACAGTGCGGCTCAGTACACACATACCACCTCGGTGCCACACACTCGCCAACTTGGAACTTGGGAAAACATAGACTGAAGGATTTTTTAAAAAGGAAAATTGATGCTGGGAAGGACAACTCTAAGGACTGGTAACAGCCTTCCCTGCAGGAGACTGGGGTTCAGTCCCAGATCCCAGGGCCCTCCTATCCTGCCAGAACACCCCCCTGAGCACCAAGCTGGGAGAGGCCCTGAGCCCACAAACAACCAAAGCAAATCAAAAACAGACTCCCCACATGGAGAACAGTCTCGGCCACCTCCGCACTTGCTCATGTGCAGGTCAGGATGTGGACACTAACAAACACTTCTCTAGCATCCTTCCTATGAGTTTCAAAAACATTTTTTTTTTTACAAATGTACCAATAACTAAATGGCAACTTCTCACTGAACATGATAAGAAGATAGCAGGGGGTCTACGAGGATGGAGAGAACTAGCTACCCAGCCACTAAGGGAAGGCTGAGGCGTTGAGGCTCTGACCACCCTGTGGGTCACCCTTCCAAGAGCACAGACCTGCGCTCCAGAGGGCTGTAGGCCTGAGGCAGCCTGTCCTCTGGGTGGGGATACGGTCCTGGAAGCCAGCTGACAGGCTCACTCAGGGGCGAACTTGGACTCACCAGCTCAGCCCATCTGTAACCTATCTTTTTTTTTTTTTTGGCTTTTTTTGGGTCACACCTGGCGACACTCAGCCAGGTTACTCCTGGCTCTGTGCTCAGGAATTACTCCTGGCGGTGCTTGGGGGACCATATGGGATGCCGGGATTGAACCCGGGTCAGCCGCATGCAAGGCAAATGCTCTCCCCGCTGTGCTATCGCTCCAGCCCCTGTGACCTATCTGATCCTCTGGATAAAAGAGCTGGGACGCTCTGAGAACATGTTAAACACTGGGCACACGTTTATTTTTAACTGATTTTTATTTTCCCTTTCCCTTGTCTTGTCCTTGCAGGTCATGCAACAACCAGAGGCCTCACTCCTGGGAAGGATGTCCGAGAGTTGGGAAGTCTGTATGATACCAGGGATCACTTGCACGCAGCATGAGGGTCATATGCCAGGGCTCGAATCTCAGGTCTGTGGGCAGGTACTTTATCATTGAGCTCTCCCGAGGTACCATGCTCCGGCCTGTTTCAGCTCTCGTCTCTGCCCCTGGTACTCATTTTTAGGAGCATGATCAGTCTCAAAGAAAAAAAAAAGTGAATTATCTATTCCCAAGAGTTGGCCCTTCAGCCTTTGCAGACTTGACAAAAGCCATGTTTAGTTTCACAACAGATTTATTCTAAGTTGTTCTCAGGAAGGAGGTTTCCTGTGTGACGAGTGAGGCCTCCCAAGAGCTCACCACAGAGGTCCCTGCAAGAGAACGGGTAGGTACAGAGAGGCCATCAGACATCAGGGTATT
This sequence comes from Cryptotis parvus, assembly GCA_021461705.1. Lineage (NCBI taxonomy): Eukaryota > Metazoa > Chordata > Mammalia > Eulipotyphla > Soricidae > Cryptotis > Cryptotis parvus. Next base: position 231,973 of record JAJIBD010003913.1, on the reverse strand, counting down.
CCCTGAGGTTAGACCCCAAGAAGGAGCGGTGAGCGATGGATGGAAGAGTGGAGATGGCCTATGGGGGAAGGCACCAGCCATCAGGACGCGACAGCTTCTTCCTGTACTGTCCATCTGTCCAGGGGCATGACTCTCTCTGGAAGGGAATGTCTTCTCCCTTCTCCATGTTGCTTCTTGATGGTGTGAAGAGCTCTTCACGGCAGAATTTTATAAGAATGACCCACTGTTCCCATTTGCCAAAAATAAATAAATAAATAAATAGGGGTGCAACCAAATTTCAGTGAAAATTGCGCCTAATTAATGGGATTTCTGATTTCCTTTTGTGGGGGCTCTGCCTTTCTTATTTTAAACTCCAACCTGAAAATAAGCTGTAATCTTCAGTGCTCCCAAGTTTGAGGGGGGAAAGCCCTACTTCAGAGGCAGAACCAACCCCCGGCAAGTCATGTCACTTCTGAGCCTCAGCCCACAAAGCGGAAGGATTAACCACACAAACTCAGAAATGCCAGCTAGCGCTGAAATTCCGTGGTCTCGGGATAATCTTTAAAAAAAGCTGAATTGTGGGGGGCTGACCTGTATTAATATTCTGCTTCCCTTTTGAAGAGGTTTTCAGAGGAGGAAGCAGATTAGAAAATGGACATTTTCTTTATTATCAGAGTAACACAAACGAGCATACTTAAAACTGCATTTGATGGTATGAAAAACAAATGATCAGGAGGCCTTGTCAATAGGTGGAATTGACCGCAAATGTGTGGGAGTCAGAGGTTAGGTAAGACAGAGAACAGTGTGCTAATAGTCGTTGGAAATGATAATACCAGCCTAGAACTGAGCACTGAATATAGGCAAAGGGATATGCATGATAACCTCTAAATGTATGTATTGGAATGGAGAGAGAGAGAGAGAGAGAGAGAGAGAGAGAGAGAGAGAGAGAGAGAGAGAAGAGATAAAGAACCTGCCATAGAGGCAGGCTAAGGGAGGGGAGGGTATCAGGGACATTGGTGGTGGGAAATGGGCACTGGTGGAGGGATGGGTGCTGGAACACTGTATGACTAAAACCCAAACATGAACATCTTTGTAACTGTATTATCTCACAGTGGTATAATAAAATATTTTTTAAAAATAAAATAATTTAAAAAATGCTCAGGAAAAAGGTCTAATTGGCTTTTGTATAGGTGATTTAACTTTCTTCATAGTTTTGGGGAATTTACCCAATAATCTTCACTGGAAAATGACATCCTTAAACATACTTAAACTATTGTTTTAAACTATATTTTCCTGGGGAGCAGGGAACTGACGTCTGCAGCATCTCCTTTAACAGTATTCACTGCACTCCACCCCAACCAGAGACTAAACAGAGCCTGGGAGGGGAGAAACCGAAATATGCCAAAGCTCAGGACCTGTCGTTCCCCTAAGGACTGGGCACCTTGGCTCCACGTTTGTGCCTGGGACCTATCAAGGATAAGTGCCGAGAGCTTATGTTCAGCTCTTTGGACACTGACCAAGGGTGGAACTTTCAACTGCAAAGGCCAGTCTAAGCTTTCCTGCCTGCCAGAGCCCAAGACCAGGTGAGTGTGGTCCCCAGCTTCACCTTTCCAGACTGCAGAGCAAAAGGTGGAGTAAAGGGTGGAGGATGTAGGAGAACGTGGGGGGGGGAGGGACGAAGGAGGTGGGGGCGGGGTAGAGTGTGAGAGGGGCGGGGCTAAAGGTGGAGGCCAGGCAGGGAGGGACACAGGTATAGAGGTAGGGGTGTAAGGGCCAACCACATGCAATGAAGAGGTAGTAAGGCCAGCTACAGGCCCAAATCAACACAACCCTAAAAGCACCACTCCCTTCTTTCTATTTAATTAGAATTCCTTGCGATTTAAAAGCCAGCACTGGGAGTTCTACTTCCTTTTTGGCAGATTAAGTAGAAGAAAAGCCCTTGAGATACTGTGAGTTGAGTTCCAGATTGCCACAATAAAGCGAACATTGTAGTTAAGAGGCACATGGTTGATTGGTTTCATTATCCACACAAAAACTATGTTTACACTATACTGTAATCTATTAAGTATGAAATGGTATTATATGTATGTATATATATATATATATATATATTTTAGTGTGTGTGTGTGTGTGTGTGTGTGTATGTGTGTGTGTGTGTTTGTATGTGTGTATATATACACACAGATGCATGGGGCAAAGTTGCTGCCAGGTATCCCTGTGCTCTGCTGATCATGAAGCCTCTGGGAGGGGAGGGCAAATTTTGGCCCTGACCCACCATCCCAATCTCAGAAAAAGCCAGAGGAACCCCCGCACCATGATGGAAGCCATTTTCAACACCCGGACTCTACATCTCCTCAGAGCTCCATCCAAGAGAAAAGTTGATCTCAAGCTGGGCTCATCAGAGTCCCACCCTATAGAGAAGCCTATTTCAAGCCCAGGTATACTCGAACAGATATATGGGGCAGAGCTGCTACCGGGTATCCCTGTTGCACATGGCCACCTGTGGCCGTGTGGTTCATCAATAAATGAATGAACTGAAAGGGGCTACCTACTACCGAGAGTATCCCACCCACATAGCAGAGCCTGGCAAGCTACCCATGTCGTATTCAATATGCCAAGAACAGTAATGATGATAAACCTTATTCCCATATCCTGAATGAATGTTTGAGGCTCTTCGTGTTCCTGGAGCGAGCAGATGCCTTAAGGCAACAGTAGCATGCAACAGGGACGAATGGAGATGATACTGGTGCCCGCTTGAGTAAATCAATGAACAACGGGAAGACAAGTTTTATATATATATGCAAATATATATATATTTATATATACATATATAGCAAATCAATGAACAACGGGAAGACAAGTTTTATATATATAAACACACACACAGAGACACACAACACACATATATATAACACACACACATATATAAACACGGGTATATATTACTTGTATCACTTGTCTTCCTGTTGTTCATCGTTTTGCTTGAGCGGGCACCAGTAACATCTCCATACGTCCTATGGCATGCTAGTATAGCCCAAGGGCATCTGCTCACTCCAGGAACACAAAGAGCTTCAAATCATTCCTTCAGGTCATGGGAATGAGGTCTATAATTGTTACTGGTTTTTGGCATACCAAATACAACGTGGGTAGCTTGCCAGGATCTGCTGTGTGGGTGGGATACTCTTGGTAGTAGGCTCTCAGTTTGTGCATTTTACTGATGAACTGTGCAGCCACTTTGGCCACGCACAACAGGGAGAGATAAGTTTTTCTCTTGGATGGAGCTCTGACGAGCTATGGAGTCCAGATGTTGAGAATGGCTGCCCTCACGGTGTGGGGGTTCCTCTGCTTCTTGCAAGGCTCTATTGGTGGGGCAGGACTAGAACCCACTTTCCCTTCCAGACATCTCATGATCAGCTGAGCATATGGAGAGCATATGGGCCAGCAGCTCTGGCCCATGTATCTGTGTCTCTGGTTCAAGCATACCTGGATTTGAAATAGGCTTTGCTGTAGGGTGGGACTCTGATGAGCAGGGCTTGAGAATGGCTTTTCTCTTGGGTGTATTTTATATATATATATATATATATATATATATATATATACACACACACACACACACACACACACACACACACACACACACACATATATATATACACACACACATATACATGTATATGTATATATATACCAGTGTACATGGACCAGAAAGACAGTATATTAGCTAGAGTTAACATGGCCAACCTGGGTTGCATCCCCAGCACTCCATATGGTCCCCAAGCCCAGCCAGGAGTGATCCTTGAGCAGAGGCAAGAGAAAGTCCTGAGCATCACGGAGTATGGCCAAAGCCGAAATAAAACAAAAACCAAACCAGCGTACATACCCTGAGTAAATGACACAGAAACAGGCAGCTCTGGAAGCAAGGTTGCCACAAACCTCTGATTCATAAAATACACAGTATCTTGCAAACTGCAGAGGCACGAGGTCTACCATGCGAGAAAGTGGAATAGAGACTATTCTCCCAAAGGGATCAAACTGCTAAAACCAACTAATGAAAAGTGTTACCGAAGAGTGAATTTTACCACAATGAATTGTGATAAGGTAGTTACCACTGTCATTAAAAAGGAAAGCAAAACCAGACCAACCAAAGTTGGAAGCAAAAAGAGAAAAAGCGTTCTGGCCGGGCTTTTCGCAAGGACATCTGGAGCGATCCACAAGTTGGGACTCTCCAGAGTCAGTTGAGAAGATTGTCATCTCAGTGAGGGGCAGCTCAAGAGAAGGGACAGTGAGTCTGAGGGAGTTATCCAGTAACCAGTAGTCCAAGAAGACTCCTCATGTTGCTGTTTGTCACAAAACCCCCACTGGGTTCAATGCAAGACCTCCCCTACTCAAGTGTACGTGCATGCACACATGCACGTGCACATACACACACATAAACAAACACACACACACACACACACACACACCCCTTGTGAATACGCAAAGTGGGTATGTCCCTGCACATTACTAAGAAAATGTCCCTATGTAGGAAAGGACTCGGCCTGGGAGTCCCGGCAACCAACAGAGACTGGAGAAGTCACAGCTGCAGCTTTCTGAAGTCAAAATTCACAGGGAGAGGCAGGGAATGACTGCCACACTCTCTTCAGCTGAGTACATTGGTTGGTCAGAAAATTCAGCGTCCACCATCAGAACAGTTTGACATCAGGAAGCCAGGCCAGTGAACCAGTGAGAAAGACTGACCGAGACGCTTCTTGGCCCAGCATGTAGTTTCCAGGGTGACGCTGACGGGCCCTTTCTGCCAGCCTCCGGAGAACACTCCTGCCTCAAACAGCCTTGCTGGTCTAGTCAGGTTTTACTTGCTTTGCCTTTAGGTTGACAAGCAAGTTTGCAATAATCAGAGCAGCAGGCAGCTGCCTCATCTTTAAAATGCAGCCAAGGAAAGGAAGACATCTATGTATGTATGGAGCCAGATAGTGCAGTGGGTAGGACACATGCAACTGGGCTGGGATTGGTTTCTGGCAAAATCCCCCCAACACTGCGGGAATGATCCCTGAGCACAGAGCCAGGAGTAAACACTGAGAACCACCACGTATGGCCTAACCCTATACCACTCTCCCCACACTCTGCCCCTGCAAAGAAAAAAAGAAAGGAAAAAAATCAAAAGTCTCTGTGTGTCCTGTGCCCTCTTGGATCCTGACATCTCCTAAAGCTCCTCTATTTCCACACACTGCCTCCCTGTCACCCTGACCGGGACAGAGTTGCCTAGGATATAGGCTCAGATAAATCTGAACCCAGCTCTAAGCAGGCCTGCCAGAAGCAGGTTACTTTCTGGTAACTTCCCGGAGTTCACATAGGAACACATATATCAAGGTAAAAGATTTGATTTCAAAAATTAAAGTTAGTCTTGTGTCTTAAAGCCCAATTTGCATATTTTTTGCATTGTGCAGATTTGGATCTGGGCTTGGTCCTTTCTTACCTGCAACACTGAAATGCAACTAAAGGGGTGAGGGAATGGAGATCTCTTAGCTCACATTCTTCTGGTGACCTTGCAGAGCTTAGTTCTCCTGATAATACCTCACCGTGCCTTTAGAACAAACCCAACTTCCAACAGTTGTGTCTGAGGGGTAAAGGTTGAAAGCAGCGGCTCCGATACTTACAGGACAGACTGCCTGTGGAACAGTGCCACTGCCTATGGAAAGACCCAAGGAAACAGCCTGTGATGACCCCAAGGCAGCTGCCACAATCTCACTCTATGACTCAAGGAACCTGCACCAGTTGGAGGTTAGGAAGGCAAGAACCACAGCACGTGACCACTCCCATGGGGCCTGGGTGTCACCCACAGGGATTCTGACTGGCAGAGCCTTCGCTGGCACAAGGACTGCTTATAGCTCCCCTAAGTTAGAATTCAGGGCCAGCGTTTGGCCAGAGTGGCCCAGAAGAGCTGGGAAACATCATCCAGTGGATCATTTGGGATTCTGGAGAACAGGGAAAGCCAAAACGACTTCCACTGACAGCTGTGAAAGGTGAGGCTGAAAAGCAAGGCAAAGGGTTTCCAAGCAGAAATGACAGAATTCTACCTTCAGCACCTGGCCTGCTTCGTGATGCTGAGTCTTCATTTTCCTCATCTGGAAAGCGGGGTGCTGGCCATGCTTCCTTGCGAGGTTGCTATAAGCTATGTCTGCGCCTGAGCAGGATAAAGCAGGGGGGGCAGCGAGAGGCGCAGTGGGTGGGCAGTACCCTCCAGCTGGGACTCCTCATGAGAGAGAGGAGGTGCTGGAGCAAAGAAGCAGCTGAAGCGGCGTGGGAGGTGGAAGGGGTGGAGGCTCCAGGGTACCCCTGTTTTGGCATCCCATTTCAGGCCCTTTTGTTTCTTCATGGTCAGTCCTGAGAGGAGGCTTGGATTTGGAGGGAGAAACCACAGCATTTGGCTGCAGCTCTACACCCTGAGTGGGTGGCCGTCAGACTGGATTGTGCCAAGCTGGGTTGCATCACCCCCACCCAGCAGCTCTGCCCCAGACAGGTCTGCCAGCGTCAGACAGCACCGCCTTCTCCCTCCCACTTACTCCTTCCTGATGCTGGCAGAGGAGCCAGGTCCAGGTAGTAGGGGTGAGGAGGGAATGCATGGCCCGCTCAGCACCCTGTCACTAGTTTGGTGTGAACTTGTGGTCACCTAGGTGGGACAGACAGACTCTGTGCATTCGTGGCAGCTGTCCAGGCAGAGAAGATGGGGCAACTGCAACTCGGGAACAACCATCCAAACCCAAGATGTGCATAGGACTGTGTGAGTGAGAGAGTGTGTGAGTGTGAGAGTGACTGTGAGTGTGTGAATGAGTGAGCGAGACAATGAGTGAGTATGTGTGAAAATGAGCATGTGAGTGTATGTGAGAGTGTGTGAATGAGTGTGTGAGTGTTTGAGTGTATGTGTATGAGGGTTAGGTCTTGGGTGTGTTAGTGTGTGAATGAGTGTGTGAGTAACTGTGTATGAGTGTGAGCTGTGAGTGTGCGAATACGTGTATGAGAGAGTGACTTAAGTGCCTGGCATGTGTGAGGTAGCCCCATGGTGTGCCCCATCCCCAACACACCCAGAACAATAGCAAAAACACTCCACTGCCAACAGCACTATTTTTCCTTTTCTTCTCTGCTTTCTCCTTTCCTGGCTGTGGAGCTGATGGGACTGACTGAGCCCAGGACTTTCTCAAGATGACAGAACTCATTCAACCAGAACTTGAATTAAAACCTAGGTACCGAGAACCCATTTTCCCCCTCTGTATTTAGCATCTTACCCATTTCAAAATCCCTCGCACTTGTGTGGAAAGCAACTGTGCAGTGCGGAGGCAGCTGGCACACTGGGTCTCAATTCTCGAGTCTGGGTGACATCCAGATCCTCTTCTTTAGCCTCTCTCCTATCCCCACCCGGAAACAGCAAAGCCCCCAGGCCAGGATGAAGGCTAGAAAACCACCACCCAGCTCCTGCAAGGTCTGTGCTTCGGAGCACAGAATGCATCTTACCAAACCTCATGTTAAGCACAGGGTTCAATAATTGGTACCTTGCCTGGTCCCCTGAGCTCTCTAGCAGTGACCCCTGAGCACAGAGACAGGGTAAATCCTGAGCAAAGCTGAATGTGACTCCAAAACCAAAACAAACAAAAAAAGAGATGAAAGAACTAAAGGAAAAAAGGGCTCACTGGGTGATATATATATAGAGAGCTTCTAAGCTGTTGGTCCATGATCTAGAGTGGGATACTGGATACCCTGAGAAAGCCGGGAAGCATGTCCCATATGGGCTTTTTGGGTCTCAACTAGAGGCTTTTCGGGTCTCAACGTAACATCTGATACAAAGAATAAATGAAGCATAAATGCTTGGAAAAATCAGGTCCGTTGGCAGCACATAGTTTTCACCCACTGAGACTTCTTACTCACCCTCAGCATGAAGCACCAACGTGGACAAAACCAAGGTGGATGGGATGGAACCAGCACACAAGAACTATAGAAGAGATGAGGGTAGCACTCATGGCAAGAGAAACTTCTGCTTCTGTTACCAGGTAGTGTCCAGCAAACCTGCCTAGCCACAGGTTCCAAAAGGGGGAAGCACTGGCCAGGGCTGAGAAGTTCACTGACAGACCCCACTGTCCTCTCCTGCACCTCTACATGGGCTCACGGAGCAGCCTTTCTGTCTAAGCAGGAAGGGAAGGTCGAAAAGGCGCCAATCTGGGGCCAAAGAGACAGCCTAGCGGGAAGAATGACTGCCTTGTACGGGCTGACACCGCACCACATATGGTCCCCAGGATACCACCAGGAGTGACCCCTGAGTACAGAGACAGGAGGAAGCTTTGAGCACTTCCAGGAGTGATCCCTGAGCATGGAGCCAAGAATAAGCCCTGAGAAAGCTGGGTATGGCTCAAAAACAAACTAAAAAAGGTAGCAACGGTTTCCCACACATTTAACCAAACAGGGGACTCTATTTGCAGTTCACACATGTCCACACCCAGGCTTGCTCCAGAATCCTGCTCTCTAAAAGTCGGATCAGGCAGAAAGTTATTTCCATAATTGAGGTGCTGGTGACTGGGTCCCAGGAGGAACAGATATGGGGACGCAGCAGATACGGGCACACATGCCCGGACTCCAGGTGTGCCACACAGAAGGACGGGGACTCATGAGCAGACAGCCACACAGAAGGATGGTCACGTATGCGCAGACTCCAGGTTTGCCACACAGAAGGACTGACACGCATGCTTGGACACCTGGTCTGCCACACAGAAGGATGGAGACGCCTGCTCGGATGCCAGGTTTGCCACACAGAAGGATGGGCACAAATGCCCAGACGCCAAGTCTGCCACACAGGCCACTCTTGCAAAGTGCTGCATTTGTTCAGCACGGAGTGTCCAACACACATGGCCTAGCCATGGCTAAGAATGATCAGGCACCCAGAGCCACAACCAGCACGAAAGTGGGTACACAAGGACTGCTGGACTATTCTGCCCTCCTGGCGCCCAGCCCTCTGCCCTTGACTACACACCCCTGACTGAGAATGGGCCTCCTAGAACCAAGCTGATCCCCCGTCCTCCACAGCTGCATGAATGATGTCAGAAAAAACACTAGTTTCTCACGATAGCGTTAAGGGGTTGCTCCTGGTGATGCCCAGGGAGCAAACCATGCTGGCTTGCTCTGTAGTGTCTCTCCTGCTCCTCTATGGTCCCTATAAGGCCCAGGCAGACTCTGAAACCAGGCAGGGAATGAAAGAAGCAGCACACGGAAGAGCAGGAAGGGATGCACCCGAAGGCTCTGGCATTGCTGACCTCGATACACCTACATGTGTGGATGCTGCTTTCAAAACCCACCATGTCCTTTCGGTAGCCATAAGGTCGCTTCACAACACAACTCCTGCTGAGCTCGCTCCAGGAACACACACTCCAGCTCTTCCCCAGCTCTGCCCCTAAGTCCTGGCAACACCAACCCACTCACCATCTCTATGTCCAGCACCACTTTCTCTCTGGCCTCCTGGCTGCCAAGTCTTTGAGCTTGGACTATCGTTTTCCTTCCTGGCCGCGAAGCCCAGCTCAATAGCATAAACCTGGCTTGAGTGTCCCCACTTGACTGTCCCTCACAGACAGCTCTGGGCATGGGCTTCCCGGCACACCCATTGGGCTAGTCATCCCTGCCCCACTGTGCCACATGGCCCTGCCCTGCCACTCCCCCAACCCAAGATCTGATTGCACGCCTCTGTGCCCAGCTACACCTTCAGATCCTCCTGGCAGACACGAAGCCTTGCTCGCTGGAATGGATAGCATGTACCAAGTGTTTAAGTCAGTGTTGATAATGTAACACCTGGAGCGCAGAGGGCTAGACAACTTGCCTTGCATGCAGGAAGTTTGATTCTCCTCATGGTCTCCCCAAGCACCACAGGAGTCACCCCTGAGCACAGAGCCCAGAGTAGCCCCTGAGCATCCCCAAACCAAGACAGATAAATAAAATGACTGGATCTGCACTAGTCTGGAAAGTCCCTTTCCCAGTCATGAAGCCCTAAATCTAGGGAAGCTGATAGCCCCTGAAAGCATGGGCGGAGCACCAGGCAGTGCTCAGGATGAGGTTTCCCCGGGGAGATGAATCTGGAGAATCAGGGGAGCTGCAGTGGGCAAGGAGTGGGAGCCTGGGATCAGGGAGAGAGTGGTAAGGATTGGCGTGCATGCAGTGCACACAGAAGGCCCGACTTTAATCCTCGGCGCTGCGTGGTCCTCTGCTGGGAGTGACTCTAGAGAACAAAGTGGGCCTCAAGCGCCGCTGGGTGTGGCTCACCCAGCAGGCCAGATAAGCACCCCCTCTCACCACCCACCACCAGGAACTCCAGAACTCCCGGCAAGGCTTGTGAGCAGGCAGGTGTCTTGGCTGGTTTTGTTCACGTAAGAAGGGTAGAGGGCAGTAGGCAGGCCAGAGAGGCTAAAGGCCAGGCTCTGGCCGACTGACAAACGGCACCTGGCATGTTAATTTAATTTTCAGGCATATTTGGAGTTGATGGAAGAGGAGGCGGAGACCGCTTACAGAGGAAGTGGAAAAACTGCTTCAGATTTTCAGAGACAATGTCGCAGCACATTCTGCAGTCCTGAGACAAGGCGCCACTTCGGGCTGGGGGAACCGTATGGGGGAGGGGGAAACAGGCTCAAGAGGAAAAATAACAATGCCAGCTCTGTCCCATTTCAGGGAGTCTGAACCTCCTAAAGATAATTCCCAACCCCAGCACACACCTAAGTCAGTCGAAAAGTTCACGAGGCAACGGCCATGAACCTTCATATTGACTCAGTACCATGACCACCACTGGTCACGGGCCTGCCTTGGTCAGAACTTCTTTCTCAAGTGTATCATGCACGGCTGCTATACTGGTTTTTGCTTGTTTGTTTTGATTTGATACCACACCCAGCAGTACTAGGCTTTCTTCTGATTCTGAGCTCAGGGATCACTTCTGGAGGTGCTCAGGGGACCACATATGATGCCAAGGACCAAACCCAGGTTGGTTGAGTGCAAGTCAGGTGTTAATCCCTACTATCGCTCTGGTATGCAGCCATATTGGACTGGGATGTGTGCCCATTCTCCCTTAGGGCTCCTGCATGACTCAAATAGCAATGGACTTGCCACCACGCCTGGGAATGGGAATTCCATGTGGCTGGTTTTTATGAGGGCAGGAGGGTCTGGAACAGAACTGAGGTGCAGTGAGGCCAGTAGGGAAAGAAAAGGGCTTTACCTAAGGAGAGTTTTGGAAACCAAAGTCTCTTGGCCTGGCTAACCTGGGCTAAAATGCCTAAGTCTGACCTTCAGCAGTGCTGAAACCTCAGACCAAATTCCACTTCACAGTTGTTCACCTACCCTTGCTGCTGCTGTGATTTCTGTGCTACAGTCCATGAGCAGGAAGGAAGAGCTAAAAAAGGAATCTCTCTATCACGTCACTTACACTTGAGCTGCAGTCAGTTCAGAGTGGAGCCAAATAAACTCTGGTCAAGAAGACAAGGCAGAAATAGTGCAGAATGCTGACATATTTAGACCAGGCGCTTCAGATCTGTAATTTATTTGCAAAGAGAGCCCGCTGAGAGTCATGAGCCGCCAGCTCCCAGCCTCCCTGCACACGCAAACACCTCCCTCACTCCCACCCTGAGCCAACATGCCTCAACAGGGCCCAGAAGGGCCTTGGGTCTCACCCAACTCCTTGTTCCTGTTCTCAGGGACCCTGGGAATCCCAGCTACACCCCTGGAGTGGAGCACTGTGAGTGGGTGGAGTGCCTCGCAGTGAGGTCAGCCCCACAGCTTCTTCCCCATCCATGAAGTCCCCCAATCCAGCAGCTCCTCCTGAGGCCCGGCCTGCACAAGGATGGGAGGGCAAGGAGATGCCGACAGGGCACTACCTCAAACATGGGCACCCTCACCTCAGCATTTCACTTTCAAAGGCTCCTTACAGGTGGTATCTGGCTATGGGCAAAGGCAGTGCTTGGGACCTTCAACAACCATGACAGGCCCCTGGGAAGAGGGATGGAGGTTGTTAATGTCTTTCCCACATTTCTGCTTTGTTTGATTTTACTTGTGGTGTTGGGGCTCAAACCAAGGGCCTACACATGCAAGGCAAGCAATTTCCCAATCCCTGGCTCTTCCCCACTTTCAGCATAAAAATAGAAGATAACCTCAACCTCCCTATGTTGTTTATTTCGTTTTTTAGGCCATACCCAGTGGTGCTCAGGGCTTACTCCTAGCTCTGCACAAAATGGTCACTACTGATGAGCTCAGGCGACTCTAAGTGGTGCTGTGGACTGAATCCGGGATGGCATGTGCAAGGCAAATGCCTTACCTACTGTAGTCTTCAGACTCTACCTGACTTTTCTTCAGGATAAATAGACCATAAATGAAAGCTAATGCCAAGTCTTGCATAAGACCAAGATAAAGAAAGAGAAAGTGGGGCCAAATCATTTGACTGAGTCTTTCATTTATTTATCTATCTATTTATTTGTTTATTTATTTGAGTCTTAGCCTTTCCCACAGTCTTAACCTTTTCCTCTCTCCTTCTCCTCCTCCTCCTCCTCCTCTCTTCTTCCTCCTCCTCCTCCTCCTCCTCCTCCTCCTCCACAGGGCTACGCAATGACTGCATCCTCAGAAATAACAAAGCTGGCTAGTGACAACATTGTGAGAAAGATCCAAATAGACTCTGAGGGAAAATAAAAGTGGAAAGAAAAGGGGAAAAGAAAACCCATTTTACTTTTTATGGGGGACATATCGGTGGTGATATTGGGGGTCACACCTAGTCATGCTCACCCAGCAGGATGGTCTGGTAGCCCCCCACCTAGGTTGCTCAGATCTCACCCAGCAGTTCTGAGGGTGGGGTTGGGAGCTGTGGAGTGGGTCCTGGGAATCTTCCTCAGGGCCAAGCAACTGAGTTCTTTCCCTGTCTGGTCCCACGGCAGCCCCGTTCCTGCAGACCTGTTCCTGGGGACCCAGAAGGGAAAACCCAAGTTCTGCCAGGGTGGTGGCACTGGCTTAGGGCCTGAGTACAGAGAAGACAGAAAGAAGAGGCCCCTGTTCTACTGTCAGATAATGGGGGGGCCACAAGGAGAGGAGGAAGAAGGTTTTCATGATCAGAGTAGTGACGACAGTGACCCAAGGTTACTGAGTGGGTCACAGTTAGTGGGGGGGTACAGGGGCTGTGTTAACCCCCACATGCTAGGGCACCTCTGAGGCACTTTATGCTAGAACCCCCCTCTGCTCCCCTGCCCACAAGATCCTTGGACCTATCTCTTGGCTGGAGCCATGAGATAACCAAGGAGGTGGGTGGATTCACTGATGAAGCCAAAGGCAGACTAGCTGGGGCAGGACTCTAGGCCCAGGAGTTATGACATCAGCTCCGATCCCCCATCATGGAGTATGTAGCACCCCTTCTCCCCACTTCGCCGACTCATAGATCCCACGTCTCTAGCTGAGAACTGAATGTGTTCCCCAACCTCCTCGGGATATTTTCATCCATGCTGAGAGGTTAAGCTTTATGGTCTAAAAGTCATGAGGAGATGTGTTCCTGCCAAATATCTGACAACTGGCTTACTTGCAAAGTTCCGACTAATAATTTTTCCGACTCACTCTACACTAGACAGGGAGGTAATGGGGAGGAGAGCAACAAGGGTAAAATGTTTTGTTTTTCAAAACAAGCCACAATTTTTACCATACAAATCTATCAGGTTTTCTCCAACTGAGTCCACTGAGGAGTTCTACTCCTTCCACAAGCCCTGTTTGCTCGGAACAGTAGTGGACCAACTCTTGCACACAGTGCCCGGCCAGCAGGATGGACCAAAGCATTCAGTGGGTCGCACAGGGGTGTCAGACCCTGTGCTGGGTAGGCCCCTGGCAACATCAAAGTAGAACAAAGATTCTCCCAGTAACTCTTCGCTGTCTGGCAGAGAAAGGAGGAGGGAAGAAACAAAGACTTTTCTTGGAACATACATCATAAGTCAGAAAGTGAGCTAACAGCTGGGTTTGGCGGAGGCAGTGGGTGCCAGATTTGGAATCTGGGGCAGGGGGTGGTGGTCATCCATCCCACCATGGAGCCCTAATCCTAGTCTCAATGTCAGACAAACAGCTTGTGGTTTCTCTTTTAATCTTCATCCCAAACTCTTCTTGAATGCGCAGACTGAGATCAAGAGGGAAAGTAATCCAGTCCAATTCAAACACACAGAGAAGTCAGGAGGAATTCGGGCGGAGCTAGGGAGGTCCTTCCCCGTGCCCCTGCGGGGCCCCACAATAAACAGATCACTCGGGCAGGTACGGAGCAGCGAAACTGGATCTGGGCAGCACAGGGGAGGGCCTCACCTGTATCGCCCCCTTACGTCAAGAACTGACCTGGCACGTGCCACCTGTTTACCCTTCAGCAAGAGTCTCTGACAAGCCAGGAGGGCAGGGAGCGTTTCACCAGATATGAAACAACAGGTATCTACCAGAACTATTTGCGTCAGTTCAGACAGACACTCAGACACACACATGCCTTCCTCACCTCCCCATATGGAATACCTTCTAGACCTCTGGCCCCCTCCCAGCCAGAGACCCACAGACTCTGTCAGAACCAGTCTCTTCCAACACCCATATGGGAGGAGCAACACGTGTCTATAGATGGTAGATGCACTATGTGGGGTGCACACATACAACAGACCTTATAAAGGACGTGATGGACCTCAAGGACATGATGCCAAGTGAAAGTAGCTGACAGACAGCTAAGATACAAGTGTCAATGTGCATAAAAAAGCCAGTCACAAAAAGGATAATTCCGGTCACCTCCCTTTCATGAGACCACAAATGGTCCAAGTTCTAGAAACTGAGGGCATGAGGGTGTTCCTGGGGAGGTGGGGAGGGAATGAGTTGGAACAGGTGCAGGCTTCCAGCCAGGAAGATGTCGACTTCTGGATTCAGCACTGGAGCGAGACAACTGAACACTGCCCACAGACCCCTTAAAAAGGACCATCTTATGTGTTATGCATTTTATCTCAATTGTTCTATTATGATTTTGTTTGAGGGCCATACCCTATGGTGCTCAAGGGCCATTCCTGGCTCTATGCTCAGGAGCGATCTCTGGCAGTGCTCTGAGGACCGTATGTGGTACCAGGGATTCAAACTGGAGTCAGTCACAGACAAGGCAAGTGTCTTAGCTCCAAGCCCATTTTATCACAAATTTAAAAACTTGTCTCTTTAGGGATAAAGATACATACTCTCTTACTCAGACTAACTAACAGTGCACTGACAAGCCAAATTTCTTCCATCCTCTTCCCAACTTCAGGCTCAGAGGACAAGAGCAGGTCACGCTGTGGCCCAGCATAGCTGCACGCGCACCCTGCTGGTAGTCTGAAATCTGCCCCGAATGGAGCTGGAAAGATGGCGCAGTGTACAGGTGCTCGCCTTGCATGTAGCCGACCCAGGTTCCATCCTCGACACCACATACGTTCCTGAGGCCTGACAGGAATCAGAAGTAAGCCCTGATCAGAGCTGAGCAGAGTCAGAAGAAGCCCTGAACATTGCTCCGTGTGGCCCCCAACCCCAAACAAACAAACACACAAACAAGAAGACATAAAAATAAAAGACTCCAAATGTCCTGCAGTCTGGGGTTTGTGGGGTACTGCGGGGCGGGGCGGTTCATGGGAGCTGGCTGTGAGCCTCTTGGTTCTGGGTTCCAGGTCCCTGCTGCAGCCCACACAGGCGCCCTGGAAGGAATCAGCCACAGGAACCAGGAGAGAAGAGAGGAGGGCGTGGACACTCACGGGCACTGCCCAACGAGGGAGCCCTCCTTAGTTTTCACATGGCCGTCGCCCGGGATTGTCAGGTAGTCTGAAAAAGAAACACAGCTTCGCATCTGCCAGCGCCAGGGCCCAGCACAAAGTCACTCGGCAACTAAACACACACTTTCCATGACACCAGGCTGCCGCTCAGAGGGGAGGGTTTTTTTTTTTTTTAAAAAAAATAATCCTGTTGGCTTGGCTTTAAACTACACCAAGTTTTCCATGGGTTCTCCAGCCGGACTTCCCATTTGAATAAAAAAAAGATCATCCCAGCTGCTATCTCCCAAGTCACATGAAATGTCGGGAAGAGGTTTATAAACACATGTGAAAGCCCTCTTTTAAATAAATAGGAAAGTGGAAATCATTTTTTAAGGGGTAAGCTTTGAAAGAAAACATTCCATTCTGCGGCCCTGGGATCCCCCACAGAAACCAGCGCCAAGCCTTGCCCCTCCCGGTAGAGAGCAGCTGAGGCTAAACAGGGCCTCCAAATTCTCCCCCTCCTCCAGAAAGCCCGGGGTCTGGGCAGTAACGTGTACTGGAGCCAATGTCAGGGAAAGTCCCACCCAACGCACCCCCACACCCCCCTCTCTCCCAGCAATAAGAACTGCAGGGCATGGACCATGACAGAAATATATGTGTTCTTCCAGTGTAGACTTGTACATATCTTAGGTGTAAGGTTCTAGGGAGGGAGGGAACAGAATAAAATGGACAAAGGTTGGTTTAAATAAATAAATGAAATTCCTTAAAAGGGAGAGGGGCTGGGAGCCGGAGCGATAGCCCAGCGGGTAGGGCATTTGCCTTGCACGCAGCCGGCCTGTGCTGGCCCGGGTTCGATCCCCGGATCCCATATTGTCCCCCGAGCACCTCCAGGAGTAATTCCTGAGTGCAGAGCCAGGAGAAACCCCTGAGCATTGCTGGGTGTGACCCAAAAAAGAAGAAAAAAAAAAGAAAGGGAGAGGGGCAAATGTTTCTGAAGCCACTGAAATAACTACATCCTGGAAACTCTGGATCACAGACCCCAAAGAAACCGTCAGAATGTCCTTCCTAATTCCAGTACGTACCAGTCAGTGTTTTTGCCAAGGACTTCTTCGCTTCGTCAGGAAGGAACAGAGGGAGGGAGGGAGGGAGAATCTTATTTTTTGCCTTTCCCTCTTTTCCTCACAAGCACCAATAGCCAGCAAACACCCAAATCGCAACTTTTGGCTTCTGAATCTCTGGCTTTCTGCCTTGGGATCTGGGGGTTCTTGCCTCTGCTGAAATCCCTGGCGAGCTGCATCAGGCACACAGAACAAAGCTTGGCAGGTCCAGGACAAAGCAAGCATTCTGGCCCAGCCAGGCCACTGTTTTCAGAAAGAACTCAAGGCCTCCCTGTTAAGAGAGGCTTCTGGCCACTTCTGTGAGCCCAGCACACAGAGCCCGGCTTTCTCAGAAGCTGAACTGAAGTGGCTCCTGGAGAAGGGTACAGGAGGGGGTGGTGGGTGGAAGGTCAGCAGCCCCAAAGCCTGGCCAAGACACTGACTGCTGGCAGGTTCTGGCTGTGGACGTCTCTCTCTGCTTCTTCTTCTCTGGTATTTTCCCCCTGCAACACTCCCAAGTAAGGCCTTTTAGCACAGAGAGGTTCGGGAAAGCGTGATCTAAAAGCCGTGGCTTTAGACTTTACTTTCTAGATTTAGAATCATTTCCAATGTGGCTGCCACTCTCTCCACCTTTGTGATCATGACCCGCCATGTGTAATTTACAGCACCACGCCTGCCCCCCGCTGGCCCCCCACACATTCTCTCACACAGGACTGAAAACACAGATCACATGGAGTGGCACTTACATGCTGCTGCTTGAGCAACCATGCTGATATTTCTGTCCTGCACTGCTGTAGCCTATTTCTTTAAAACTTGGGTGTGATGACCACCTACAAGACCCCATTTGAAAGACTATGGTTTGAAAGTTGCTGGGTTCAGAAAAACCTGTCATTCATTTCAGAGTTAAGACTATACACTGACATCCTAGACGGGGAAACGCAGGCCCTAAGGTTTCTATTGGGAAACCAGGCAGGGCCTGGTTTCTATTGCAGTCCCCTTCGCGGCTCTCTCATGCGTATCCAGAAAGGCCCAAAGTGGGGCTGCTCAGAAAATTCCAATTGTCCAAAGACCCAGCTGCAGCGGCTTGTCACACTACTCCCATCTGAGACAGCCCCAAAATAACTACCAAGACACGCCCCTGGCACCACTGCTAGTGACCTCCAATAGAACAGAGGAGATGAGGCAGGTCAGAGGACTAAAGGCAGGGAAATACTGGCCTGATGTTTGCATTCTGGAAACTTCAGAGGGATAAACATAGGACTGGGTTGCAGAGCAAGAGACCTGTGACCATTTTCCCTAAGAGGAAGAGATACTGTTAACAGTCTACTAACTGGGTTCACTAAGGAAAAGTCCCAGCAAACCAAACCAATTCTTGCTTCTATGCCTGAAAGCCAGGCAGAAGGCCAGGGAACGTGTTCTGATGACCCTGAGATGCATGGCAGAGACATAACACCTTATTACCACAGACGAATCGTTCTGAAGCCATGGGAACAACAGTATCCCGGGAGCTGTGGAGCACAGAGCCCCCAAATTCCTCCCCAGAATGCTCTTACTGGATGTCCAGTGTGGTCCTTACCAATTTCAGTTCAGTGAATTTTTCACCAGTGAATGAATACAGCAAGACTGGTAGCAAGACATGTAGAGGCCTTGGTTATCACAGATCAATAAACCTGCTACCCATATAGCACTTCACAGCATTTCTGAATGCTCTGACCATCTTCTCTCCCATGACCCTGTCCTGGTGCCAGACACCACTATACAACACTGTGCTATTAAAGAAACTCAAGCTCCACCCTCTGTGCTCCTGCCATAAGGCTGTGCTGATATTCTTGGATGGAGCCATTTTTCTCTCTGTGTGCTTATAGGATGTGTCACTGTATGCCTGCTGTCACCTACAAAATGTCAATGTTACCTCCTTGAAGTTGTGACCAACAAGAATGTCTCCAGATATTACCAACAGTCCTCAGCTGAAAAGCACGGAATTAAACAATTTAATTAATTTGAACAACTTAATTATGGTGCAAAGTTCAAAAGTGACCTCATTGCTCTACTCCCTCCCAACGCTGGGCAGGATAGTCCCAGAAATCAAGAGTCAAAACTTCCCCTATCCTTCCCTTCCCTCTGCTGATATTATTCAGATGATCAGGGGTTGCACACACATTTGGTTGGGTGCTTTCCTGGGGTCACACTCTTGAGTTTGTCTTGATTCTTTTTGCCTTTTGGATTACACCCAACGATGCTCAGGGCTTACTCCTGGCTCTGCACTCAGGAATTACTCCGGGTGGTGCTAGGGAGGACCATGTGGGATGCCGAGGATGGAACCTAGATCAGCCACATGCAAGGCAAAGGCCCTACCAGCTGTACTATCACTCTGGCCCCATGTTCTGCTTGATTTTATCCATTCCTCCTAGTACCCCAAACCCAAAGACTTCTCTGCCTGAAAGTCTCTGTAATTTAATATATTTGATTAAAATCCCAACTCTGCCCATTCCTCGCCCCATGACTGTGGCACAGTTATTTCATCCCTCTACCCAGGCCTTACCAGTGAAATGCTGGTATAGTGATTGCCTCCTCAGAGCTGGGTTGTGGGACTGAATAAGAAATAGAGAAAGTGCTCTAGATAGAGAAAGTGCATAGAGAAAGTGCTCACTGATAGCTGCACCAGTTGGTTCTAAGTGAAAACCCTGGCCACTGATGGCTCTCCCATTTTACTCTCTGGATACAGCTTCCGCCTCAAGGCCAAGGCTGAGAGAGAAGAGAGCAGACCTGGTCCTGATGCCTTCGCCTTCCCTGAGCTCTCCATTGTCTAGCTGGAGCATCATCTTATTACAATTGCTCAGAGTTGTTTAAGAGTCAGGTCATTTTTGTTCACAGAAGTCATGTCGGCATGAGTGATGAGAAAGAATACTACCATGATACCAAAGTATTATTTTTTTATTGGGGGTGGGCTTTTTGGATCACACCCAGAGATATTAAAGGGTTACCCTGGCTCTGCACTCAGGAATTATTCCTGGTGGTGCTCGGGACCATATGGGATGCTGAAGGTCGAACCTGGGTAAGCCACTTGCAAGACAAATGCCTTCTCAGCTGTAGTATTGCTCCTGCCCCACAAAGTATTTTCTAAGTCTTAACATACGCCTCAGAGACCTGGGCCCTATGAAAGCAGGATGAGAACACTATTCGGGTCTCCCAAAGAGGAATTGAAAGAGCTATGCTAGGAATACCATGCCTCACTCAAGTGAGAGAAGGAATCCAGAGTTCCGACCTCCGTTGATGATTGAGAGTCAGGGATGCCTCGTTTGCCAAGGCATCGAAAATCAGATGGGCTGGACATGTAATGCGATTTGGAGACGACCACTGGACTAGAGCTGCTACCAACTGGATCCCACAGGACATCAAAAGATCACGTGGCCACCCACGTACAAGATGGTCAGACTTCCTCATCAAGACCCTGAATGAACGGTTTGAGATCTTCGTATTCCTGGAGCAAGCATTGGGCTACAATGGCACGTGATAGGGACAAATGGAAACATTACTGATATCTGCTTGAGCAAATCGACAAATAACGGGATGCCAAGTGATCAAGTGATCAAGTGACCATACCTCCTAATGTCCCAGAATCTTGAAACTGAGAAACTAAGGAGGTGGCATGTTTTAATGTCCCTCTTCTGCTTAGGACCCTCACAACTGCAGTCCTCCACCAGGGGCCTGTGTGGCTCAACTCAACCAGGAAAACACCCTAGATGACTGTCCCAGAGCACAGGTGCTCTCCATGGTGTCAGCTTCCTGCAGGAAAGAACAGGTTCAGTGTGCCTCATTAGAGAAAGGACACAACCCAGACATCTGTGCACCTGGGCCTCATGAGGAAAAAAAAATCTCACCAGTCACCACTAAGCAAACTGCATTTGGAGGTGCTATTATCTGAGAGTAACACAATACATTTCACCAAACCAGAAAACAGGGGAAGCGTTGACTTAGGGCTGGCAGGTCCAGGAAGAAATCTGCCCGTTAGGGCTACGTGCCTGACACAGCTTGGTTAACCTTTTGCAATCTGTTTCCTGATCTGTGAGAAGACGGAAAGAACCACGAGGCGTGATTAAGGTGTGATGCCTTTGGGGGCATGAAGCAGCGTGTGGCGAAGATGGATATTCAACAGATTAAAGAAAAAGTTATTTTGCTTTTCTCTAGTCTGAAAGAGCTCACAAATAAATTAATTACATGTCACAAGGAAAGATGAGGGATGTTCTTTCCCACATATGCTCTTGCCCAGAAGCATGTTATGCAAAACAGACCCAACCTTGGCATGGGCAATGATCAGAAAGGGTTGATTCCCTGAATAATGGGCTTGAACCCCAGGGACCCACTAATAGATTCTCTTGTAAACAGATGGCATAACTTTGAGGGCAGCAATAAATAAGACGCCACAGTACTACAAAGACATTTTCTCTTCCTTGTGATTTTCTTAATGACATTATTTTCTGTCCAGCTTCTTGCACTGTAAGAACATGATTGAGGAGCACACAAAACCGACAATGTTCTACCAGCAGGCTGTTCGCAGTTAAGATTGAAGAGCCAAAAGTTCCATGCAGATTTTCATCTGCAGGGGTCAAGCACCTCTAAGCCCACACATTGTTCATTGTTCACGTTGAGCTACAGTTCCTCTTCTAAGCTCCCGCACTGCCAGGAAGCCAGGGGGAAGGGATCTCTCTGCGCCTGGCTCTGCTCTGCAAACCCTAGTTGGCCATTTCCATCTGGACAGAGCAGATGGGCAGGACATAGCTTCCAGCGCTCTGTTCGGCTTCTGAGACCCTCTTCCTTCTCATGACTACAGGAACTAGGTAGGGGAGGTGCTCCGGGAAAGAGAGCATGAACCCTAGGTTCCTCCGCAGGGAACTGAAAAGCCCCATAGTGCTCCAGAAATGTCCCTATTCTCTGCCCTGCCTCACACCTTTGGCCCCAGCCATGACCTACGCCAGGGCACTCAGCTGGAGTATTCTGGGAGACCTCAAAGATAAGGGGGGCCGGAGCGATAGCCTAGCAGGTAGGGGGTTTGCCTTGCGGCCGGCTATGCCGGCCTGGGTTCGATTCGGCATCCCATATGGTCCCCCGAGCACCGCCAGGGTAATCTGAGTGCAGAGCCAGGAGAAACCCTGAGCATTGCCGGGTGTGACCCAAAAGAAAAAAAAAAAAAAAAAAAAAGATATATGAGGGGGTGAGGGTATATCACTAAGCCGCAAGGAAAGGCAGAAGCGTGGTGACGTGGCCTGTCCCCATGCCCACATTGCCCTTTCCACATCCATGGAAGAAAGACAAGTATGTCTTTACTTCAGAATGTTGAGGGGACCCAGTTGGTCCAGGGTGATATCAGCAGCCAGGGAGCTGAGACACTATCGGGCGGAAGGCAGTTTCAGTGTTCATCTGTCCAGATGCTTCAAAAACCTTTTCTGTCCCATAAGCATTACGGGGCTAAGAGTCAAGGGGCCATGGGCACCTCGGACAGTTCCTGAGCCCCAAGCCCTGGTGCATTACTCTCCTACTGCCGTGACTGGCATAGGCAATGCACAGGACCTATGTGCAAGTGAAAGATGAGAAGGTCAGTGGCGAAAGATGAGAAAGGTCACAGACACCTAAGCAGCAGTTCCAGCTGGTTTCTGGAATGAACCCAGCTGGCCTGGGCCCAGGGAGGAAAAAGGGAGGGTGGCCAGGAGTGCCGCTGGCACAGGTGAAGTAAGGGGTGTTGCTTGAAACCAACTCGAGGAGGACTGACCTTTCAGAGCCATAAAGCTGGGGGGGTGGGTTTAGGTGAAAAGAGATGGTTTTGCGTTTTACCACTCTGCACATTCTATGCTGGGCCCCAGTAAATCAGGCCTGGAAAAAGCTAGGTGGAAGGCGTGGCACATAAGCCAGATACCCAGGGATTATTCATTCTGAGTGGGTCATTATTAATCTCCCAGCAGCTGCATACAATGGAAAAGACTCTTCTCCCTGAGGCCCAGGTCCAAAGGGTTGCTGCTTGTGGCCAGGACAGAGAGGACAGACATAGTGGGTAGGAGGCCATGGAAAACACTGCCTGGACAGTGCCACCACCTCCTCGCTAGAGTGCTGGGCTCAGCTGCACTTTTGCTAGCTGTGCTCAGGGACCAGGGGCCCCGGAGTGAGCCCTGGACAGCAGCCTCTCTCCTCCTCTGCAACCTGTTAGATGGGTTTGCTTAAAACAAAGCAGACTGGGGGCCGGAGTGATGGTCCAGCGGGTAGGGGTTTGCCTTGCACGCGGCCGGCCCGTGCCAGCCCGGGTTTGATCCTCGGCATCCCATATGGTCACCCGAGCACCGCCAGGAGTAATTCCTGAGTGCAGAGCCAGGAGAAAACCCTGAGCATTGCCAATGTGACCCCCACAAAATAAATAAATAAATAAATAAAAGCAGACCGAACCCTGACAGCTCGGGAAAGAACTGGGAAACTAGAATCAGACCAGATTCTCATGTCTGGCTCAGAGAAGTGCTGGCAGCCGGCCAACACCGCCTTTTCAGAGCAGTCCTTGCTAACTCACTCCCCAGTACAGCAGAGCATCACTAACTCAGGCTCCACAGACCTGCCTGACTCTGAGCCATCCCCACAAAACACAGATCTCTGAAATCTCTAATAGCTGCAGAGGACCTGGAGAAGTACTGGCATCTCCAGTTTTCCTCCTTCTCGAACTCTTCATAGCCCTTTAGCCTCCATTTCTTAGCATCTCCCACAAGGTACAGCCTTGGCTTTGGAACATGTTGATAAGAGCCTAATCAGAAGCAGAGGAAAATACTCAGTGGGCAGTAAGTTCAACAGGAAGGATAAAGACAGTGGTCCCCTGGGCACAGGGGGTATACGATAAGTAAGGAAGGTGCACGGGCAGGACATACTCTCTGACGGTCTCTAGATGCCAGCTCCTTGCACAACGCAAAAAATACTGATTCCCTAATCTAACAGCCTACACTGTGGAGGCAGTGGGGGAGCACAGCATGTTAGAGCCACACTGCCCAGGTTCACCTTCTAGAACTTTCTGTGATACTTGAGAAGTTACTTAACCTCTCAGCATCTCCATTTCCTCATTGGCAAAATAGATATATCAACAGCACTTACTTCATAGGGCCATTATAAGAATTAAATTATCCAAAATATTTAAAGCACTGAGAACGATGTCTGGCTCAGAGAAGTGCTGGCAGCCGGCCAACACCGCCTTTTCAGAGCAGTCCTTGCTAACTCACCCCCAGTACAGCAGAGCATCACTAACTCAGACTCCACAGAACTGCCTGACTCTGAGCCATCCCCACAAAACACAGACAAGGCAGGAGGCTTCTCTTCCCACGTTGACTATCTTGCCTAAAACGATGTGAGCAGCCAGTCAGCTGTCTGGAGACCCAGCTTGCTGCGCTGTCGCTTTCCCGTAGTGTCCTGAACAGCTGATTACCACAAAACCCCGAGTAGGAAAGAGTTAGGAGCCCGGGAGAAGTTAGGCCAGAGAGGACTAGAATACAAAAGCTGAAACCGCAAGGAGAAATTCTCTGTCTCTGCATCTAGGCTTCTCATCATTTGCAGCTGTCTCTTGGCCTGTGGCTTTTGACACAGCACAGGGCATGACACTGAGCCTGCCACGAAGAACCAGCTGGGCGGGCAGGCAGCTGGAAATGGTTTCTGTAGCCGGGCCCGGACAAGTCCACTCCAGATGGCTTTGCTGCCCATGGGAACACATAGCCTGGAAGTTCACATGCTCCAGGCCCTCTCTGACTAGTGTGAGCTCTGCCTGAGACTCTGCAAGTCCAAACTCCCCTTATGAAAGAAGCACCAGTTCTACAGAACCGAAAGTCTAAGTCCAACAGAATTCTCAGAGAATTCTGAGGATTCTAACAGCTTGCGAACAATAGCTCTACTTCAAAAGCTTGATTTTCCCGATTTCTCTCAGAACTCTCTTAAACGCTGATTGATGTCCAGTTTGGCAACCGCATAGCAGTCTTCCCCACCTGTTAAGCCCTCTCAGCAAGCACCCCAGGGGTACTCACTAACCCACAGGGGTGTGTTAAAGGCCCAGTGTCATAACACAGAACCTCTTTGAGCTGAACTCATGGGCCACATAAACAAAGTCTCCCTCAGTAGAACAATCAGTACCAATAGCCATTTCCTGCTCACCATTTGCTCCCTTATCAGAAATCTTCCTCTCTTGCTTCTCCTAACACCCATGCACACACAAAGAAGATCAGAAAAGGCAGGAAATGCACACTGAAGACCAGCGAAAACCCCAAAGAACAGAACAGAGAACACTGCACCAGGTTCATGGATAGGCAGGGCACCACCCGCCAACAACAGCAAAAACTCAACCAGAAGTTCCCCCTATTTCATCACTGCGGGAATGACCGTCTTCTCACACCCCACTGTACCCATCTCTTAGAAGGTCTTCCACGGTCCTCTGCTGATCCATTATCAGGGTTCCTGCCCCACGTCTGGAATGTTCTAGCACAAAGTGCGGAAAGAACTGGGAAGCCTGGGAGAGTGTGCTAACCACAAGAAAAGTAATTTAAGACTAGTCCATCACCAAGAATCCCGGGACAAAGGATACTGTGCTCCAAAAGAGGCTTCTTTCCCGTCTGCTCCTGGCCTCCAGCCCCCTCCCTTTGCCACCTAACCGCAGGGCAGGGAGGATGAATTTTATTCCTTTCAAATTAAACATTTATTTTTCTTCCCATAGATAGTCTTCACGGGCCCTATCGAGGAAAAATCTGAGCTGATGTAACAGCAGGAGGTGGTTTGTTTTCTCAACAGTCAAACAGCTAAACCAAATATGCCCTGTGTTTTCCGCAGCTTAAACATTGAGGTCTGACAAGGACCCGAGATTCCACTTTGCCTGCCAAGGGCTGAGTGTGTTTTAAGAGAAAGTGAAGCGCGAACGTCTGAAGAGAGGAAGGGGAAAGCGAGGCAGACACTGCAAACCTCCAGTAAATGTGACGGCACACCCCTGCACGGCCGGGCACCGACGCGGGAGCACACTCGGGTGTGAAGGGCAAAAATCTGACTCCAGCGACGTTGGGGGGTGGGGGGAAGCGGGGGAGGAGCAGGCCCAAACATCATTTCCCCTTTTTTTGGGGGGTTCCACACCAGCGATGCTCAGGGGTTACTCCCGGCTCTGCACTCAGGAATTACTCCTGGTGGTGCTCAGGGAACCATACGGATGCCAGGATCGAACCCCGGTTGTCCTCGTGCACAGCAAACGCCCTCCCCCTGTACAGTCGATCCGGGCGTCCTCCCCACCCCCAAACATTTCTTCCCCACAAATCAGCCGACTAGCAGCACCCGGGGGAGCCGTCGGGGAGGGCAGCAACGCCCGAGGGGCTTTTCCTCCACGCGGTTTGCCCCCTCGCCCGGGCCCCTCAGCGCCGGCGCCGCCCACGCGCCGGGCCCAGCCCGGTCCCGCCGCCCACGCGCGGAAGCCGCGGCCCGGGAGGAGGCGCCGCCTCCCAGCATGCTCGGCGACGGTCACGTGACGCTCGGGGGTGGGGCGAGGCCGCGGAGGCACCCGCAGGCCGGGCGGGGCGGGGCGGAGGCTCCTTCCCCGGGGACGCCGGGCGCTGGGGAAACGCGCCGCCCGCCTAGTGTGCTGCAGGTGGGCGAGGTGCGGGGCCGCCCGGGCGTCTGGCGTCGTGAAGAATCCTGCCCGCGCCTGTGTTTGCGGAGGATTTTTTAGTCAGCGTTTTTTCCCCATCAGTGAAATGGGTCCATTTCACTGGTGAGACCTATTCAGGTCTCTGGCAGGGGTCCTGTCCTGTGAGACCTGACAGGGGCGAGCTGCCTGCCGACCCCGACTCAGCAGGAGCTCACACTCTTTCCAGGGCGCCCTTGCTTCGCAGGCTCCGGTTTCATTCTACGTTTCACTTACGGACGTTCAGTTCCGTTATCAGCTTCCCTCCAACCTCCTGCAGGACCAACGTTGGTCCCGCTCTGAAAAAAAAAAAAAAAAACGGAAGACGCAAAATAAACTGCACTAGGGGTCGAAAAGAGTAACGGCGGGCACTTAATGAGGCTGACTCGGGTTTGCTCCCCAAGGCCATATATGATCCTGAGCTGTGACCTTCCCTCCTCCCGGCCTACCCCAAAAAGTAGGACTTCGTTTCTTGGACAAAACACAGGGTGGAAAGGGCTCTCCATAGAAGCTGGGAGTTCCCTAACGCGGCAGCAAGCAGGGCGGCTCCACCACTATTTGTTCAGACCCTGAGATGGTTGATGATTCAGTCTGAGGCCGAATTCAATACTCTGCAGCGTGAAAACGGAGAGCTGCTGAATGAATGAGAAGGAAAAACATAAACACTGCGAGCATTTCAGGAATCAGCCAGCCTGCCACGAAATATCAATTACAAGTGAATAACTCGTTTCAAATCTCCAATTTAACTGTAACTGCCAAGAAATTAATAAAATTCCGTTTTAAAATGTTTTTCTTTAAAAACGTTGATACTGTTATCTAGGCTAGCTAGCCACACCAGCCAGGATAAAATTCGTGGGGGAAGGCAGGGGCGGAGGATGTTTGAAGCTAGAGAGCTTTCCTAGCTAGGACATCATGAAAAACGGAATTGGGCAAGCAACAATAAAATTTTTCTCTGCGGGTTATTTATTTATTTTTGAGCATGCAACATTGCTCACTCTGAGAAGCAACACGACAGAAGTAACTAAGATCACAATGAGACAGTGAAAGTTGCAGTGGCTCATAGGAAGTCGCATTCTGGCAGCCTTTTCTGGCTACTGGGAGGCTTGTTTCCAGAGATCATTGGCTTCTTAACTGACAAGTGATAAGCATTCAACAAAGAAGAAGCTTTCACTGCCCTACTGATAGGGGAAAACATGTAACTCTAAGTAGCTCCAATGCCATTTAGAATAATATAGAGGTGGGGAGGGGAAGACTTTCTTAAGGTTGTAGACTCCTTTTGCACTGTGAATCACAAAGGAGAAAAACAGAAGAAAGCTCGAAAGAAAAAAAATCTTCTAAAACTCAGAATTGAAGGGAAGAACTACAGCAAACTGACTGTACACTTTTAAGGAGAATCACAACATAGCTCTGGCTTGGTGGAAAATATTAAAGGTTCAGAGATAATTCCAGAACGGCAAGAAACAGCAACAGTGTTGGTAACGATGGTCAACTGTCCAAAAGTTTCCCACAGTCGGCCACTTTCCCACTTAGCAAAACCATGCTAAAATTTAATAAAAGGTTTAGGATCTAATTTCTTTATCCCAACAGAGACATTCTTTGGGCAAGAGATTTTAGAAACCTAGAACAGGGCTTGTAAAATTTGATTCTCCCCTCCAGTCTCAAATGCGATTGCCATCCTGGATGAAAAGAATTCCAAAACTCAGAAGTATTTGTGGTCCTCCTTGACAAACCTTCCACCCCACCCCCCCACACTTGACTCTGTGAAGAAGCCTCCACCCCATTCCAGGAGGGCTGGGCTCCACCACTCAGATGCTGGGCGTCCCCTTCCAGCTTCTGGGGTTACTTCCATCTCAGAGGTGAGGCCAGTTACTCTCCAACTCCCTCCAGGGACAGGTTATTTGAGGGATTAGAAAAGTCTCAGGGAACTGAAGCACAAAGCCTTTGTGGGTAAGAAGTGGGGCAAAGGGAAACCCAGAGGATTCTGGGCTTATTCCTGGTTCTGCACTCAGGGATCGCTTCTGGTGGGGCCCAAGGGACCAAATGAGATGCTGAGGATCAGATCTAAGCTCCCTGCCCAGTGTACCAGCCCCCTGAAAAAAGCAAAGGCTCAAGCAAGCAAGCCCAGAGGTGCTGGGAATGCATAGCTCAAGACTGAAGACATTTTTGCAAGCATTCTTTTGCTCACGTTAACATCCACTGAATCAACCAGCCCGTTGATTGCTGCTAATGGCAAAGTGTTAGCAGACAACGGCGAACAGCTGCTGGCAGTTGCCAGGAACAGCTGTCCAGATGCTGCAGCTTGCCATGCCAATGAGGTGACCAACAGAAAGCATTCGAAACACTTCACCCCACACCTGAAGGACTTCAGTAGTTTCTGTCAGAGGCAGTACAAAGTCCAAGAGTAAGAGGAAGGAAAAGAATATAGTGTCATTAAGTTGAACTGAGTCCTGAAAAATAACAGTAAAACCCCAAGACATTGATGGTAAAACCCTCCTGGAGAGATGTTTGCACCATTTCAGTAAGTCCAAAGGTTTCCCTTTTGTCCACTTCCATCCCTGGCTTCCCTTGACAAAACTTTTCCTGAAGCTTGGGCTTTTTTGGGTTCTTCAAGTAGCTTATCATTGCTTTTAAAAAATAAATTATATACCACCGTGAGATATACAATTACAAAGATGTTCATGTTTGGTTTTTAGTCAAGCTTGGGCTTTCTGAGCAAAAAGGGACTGAAGCTATCAATAACGTTTTGGGTTCTCAGTCCACAGTCTGAGCACAGGCTTCAAGCTCTCAGTGTCCTGGTAGGGCATGTAGGAGGGCTGGTGGATCACACTTTTCTCCAGCAAGAAGGTGAGTCACTGCCAACCACCTTCCAAAATGGAGCATGTTTGAAACCAAACCATTGATCTGGCCCAGCTTTTCGAGTCCACCAAGAGGCTCAGAAAATGCAAGTGAGCACATCAGGTGTCAGAGCAAATTACAAGTGGCCTCTAAAGCTGGCTGGGAGCCATGGGCAGCCGAGGAGGCTCCCTCGAAGGCCTTTCCCTTTCTAATTACTAGGGTGCGGGAGCTCTTCAGCAGTCAGGCCTATGTGTCAGTGGCCACTCTGTTGCCAAATCTGTAGGCAGCAAAGGACTCCGGTGGATGCATATGCTACCTACCACCCAGGCACCAACTTTCTTCTTTTTTTTTAATTTTTTATTATACCACTGTGAGACATACAATTACAAAGCTGTTCACAATTGGTTCTTGGTAATACAGTATTCCAGCACCCATCCCTCCACCAGTGCCCCATTTCCACCACCAATGTACCCCACCCCTCCCACCCACCCCCAGGCTGCCTCAACAGCAGGTAGCCCTGTTTCCTCTCTTCTCTCTCTGTCTCTCTCTCTGTCTCTGCATCTCTCTCCCTCTTGTTTTATACATTGTGGCTAGCCCTGCAGATATTTAGAGTTTATCACTTAAGTCTCTTTGTGTATATTCAATGGTGAGTTTTAATCAGGCACCAACTTTCTACTGAATTGCTTCCCACGGATTCAAGAAGGGATCTTCAAAACACCCCACCCTCCCCCCATCTTCATGGAGGAGACAGTTCAGTTCTTTAAGGACTCATCATGATGGTAGGCCGCATTAGGGACATGAGCAAAAGCCAACACTTTCTATTAGCAGGTCCCTAGTTTCAGGCCAGGATAAATAAGAACGATTTCCTAGAGGGAGGTCTACTAAAATAAATCAGAATGAAAACACTTGCAAACTAAATTCATATTTTAAGAGGAAAAACACACTTAAAAAAGTATTTGGAAATAGCAACTGATCTAGTCCTGACTACAAAAACAGACTGTCATTGCTTGCTCGCTTTCGCAAGCTTCTCTGGGAATAAAAGGCAGCTAGCACTTGAATTAGACTCAGCAACAGAGGGAAATCTGTGGAATCCACTGGGAGATACAGAAATACTGATGAGAATTTTAGAGACTGTTAGATGTCTAACAGTCTATAGAGAAAACCGAGTGGTAGGAGAAACATCAGAGCACTTAGCCGGATAATGACTGCCATGGGCTCAGTCTCTCCAGAGACAAGACTGCGGATGATGGGACCATACAGTTTTCCTGAACTTTGGTGACGAAACTACCAAAAGGGACATTTCCTATGGAAGTAACCAAAACGAGAAGAGAAAGCAGTTTTTACAGAATGCTCACTACAGCCATGGTAAAGTACAGTGGTTCCAACTTGGGCCTCTGGAATCAAGACAATGCTTTTCCAGGTACTATACCTCGGTTTCCTTATCTGAAAATAGATTTCTATGAGGATTAGAAAAAAACACGAATATAGGGACCGGAGCGATAGCCCAGCGGTAGGGAGTTTGCCTTGCACGCAGCCAGCCTGCGCCGGCCTGGGTTTGATCCCCGGCATCCCATATGGTCCCCTGAGCACCGCCAGGAGTAATTCCTGAGTGCAGAGCCAGGAGAAACCCCTGAGCGCGCCGGGTGTGACCCAAAAAAACACAAACAAAAAACCCCACAAAAATAAAACTTTTCTTCTTGTTTTTATTTGGGGGTGGACTACACCCAGTAGTTCTCACAACTGATTCGTGGCTCTGTGTTCAGGGATCACTGTAGGATGGACCCTGGGGATTAACACTGGTTGTCTGCCTGAGGCAAGTGCCCTTACCTACTGTGCTATTGCTCTGGCTCACCATGTGAAACTCTTAGGACTCTATTTGGCTCATAATAAATACTTGGTTAAAAAAATAGGTGCTATTCTGTATTAAAATGACAGAAATGTCAGTTCATGAAAATCCAAAATGTTGAAATGATGAAATCAAAAGACAAAACAAGTCTACTCAGAGGCTTCGGTGTAGGTCTGGCATGCACAGTCTCAAGTGTGTGCCTGGCATAGGCAGGAACCCAAATTCGCACCCTGCTATCACAGAGCCCCCACAAGCAGCACAGGGTATGGCCCTGGTGGCCCAGTCCAAGTGCAACCCCAAGAACCACCCTCAAATTGACCTATTGAGTCTGGTTGGCCAAATGTGCCAGAGGGATTTTTGCCCACCCCCACCCCTGAACTAGCACTGTTTGGGTGCTTGTCCCCTGGTGCCACTGAATACAAACCTAAAATGGAGAAAGACTGCCTTTACATGTAACAAAACCATGCAATTATCAAAGACTGAAGGATGCTTGGAATGGGATAATTCATTTATTTAGTCAGTTATTACTTTTCTCTGGAATGTTTATGTTAAAAATTAAAAAGAATGGGGAGAAATGTCAACATGATCTAAAACCCTTGTAGGGAGAGTGAGGATCAGAGCCTGGGACCATTTGTTGTGTTATTTGCAGTTTCCTTCAGGGATCCTACCAAAGGGGTGCTCGGGAGTAAACACTACCTGCTGGGGTCAGGCCAGTCACGAAAGTACAGGACTTATAGCTGAGGGGCTTCTGAGAAAGGGGCTTTGGGCCCAAGGAGGCCTCCCCTCTTTTTCCTCCTCAGGCTGGTATCGTGTCCACAGGGACACCTGGACAGGAGCCACACACTCATAGCACAGGGAAGGCTGACTCGAGGTACATGTTTCTGACTACTTCACCCTGAGTGGACTGAAGTTTCCTGGCCTGGGACTGTCCACTAAGGTGAATACCTGCCTGCCTTTATTCTTCACGTCAGGATCAGGACTGGCCGGGCCATGTCTTAGTGGTACAGCACAAACCTCGCCCACAGAAGGCACCGAGTTCCATCCCTGGCCCCACACACAAGAAGAAAAAACAATGGGACAGTTGCAGTTTTCTGCTCTCCAGAGCTGTGGGCATGTTAACCAGGCAGGGGAGCCCAGCCACCTCCTACAGAGGCCGGCAGGCCTGGCAGGTCCCTGGGCATTAGGGATTCTATCAGGACACCTCAGTAGCCCCCTGTCCTGGAAGAGAACCAGAGATGTAGAGGAAGAGTGGAAGCAGATGGTTCCCATCCTGTTTGGTGCAGAGGGGTCCCCTAGGGCCAAAGGACAACTACCCAGGCAGCTCTTAGAGCTGGGCAGCAGGGGCCCTGATGGGGAACTCCTGAGGCCACCAGTCTCTCATCCCTGGATTCACATGTTTCACAAGGCTACAGCAGAACTGTCCCCTGGGGTAGAGCCGCTAGAAAGCACAGGGTGCCCAGAGTAAATTCAAGTTTCAGACAACCAATCAATAATTCTAATAAATGCTTCTATGGGAGGCTTCCGGGCCTTTGTTCCTATGAGCTCCACTCTCTGCCAGGCCCCAGATGGGGGACAAAGGCCCGTCTGCCCTTTCTTCACCATCTGGGCTGCCCTGAGTATGTCTGGCCCGTGGCAGGGGGGGGTCAGGGCCTGGCCTTACTAGGAATCCAATCATTCTAGGAATGCCTGCGGCGTGTCACAGTGCACACCAGAAGGGCCCACACTTGCAAGCAGCGGTGGCTGGGCGTCACTGTGGCCTGAGAGAGGATGAGAGTGCGCAGCCAGCTGGGGCTGAGACGGAGGAGGTGCATGTGACTTTAGACACCCCAGAGTGTCAGGTTCTCCCCGGAGTCTCTCAGATGAAGCAGGTGATTTCCCTGACCCCAGCTAAACCCCAACCCCTGTGACTACCCGTAAACAAAGAGTGGCTATGGCCAGTGGCTCTCACTTGAATTGGCTTTTCTAAGATGAACTGCAGAGCTGGGGTCTTTATGTAAATGTCTGTGGGAGAAGGCTGAGCTCACTCCAGTTTGCTGACCACTCAGAGGCTCAGCTCTCTCCAAGCCCAAGGGTGGCATCCACAGGAACTGCAGTCTCCGACAGGACTCAGAACTTATCCCCCTGCAGTACGTCCTGCCAGCCTGGGATGGAGGTAGCCACCATGTGGTCCCAACCCTGAGCCCCTGCCTGGAGTTTTAATGGGTGTCAGCATTTACTAGGGATGGAGAGAGAGAAACAGCACAGGAGGTCAAGACTTCTCCTTGCAGTCCACCAACCTAGGGTCAATGTCCCACACCACAGGTGGCCCCCAGCCAAGGTACTCAGACTTCTTGTCCCTTTGTTCTTCACATACAAAGAATACAACTCAAAGACACAATCAGTAACACTTCCAAGATGGTGCCTGTGGACTATTAAACTGCCTTGGGAGAGGAGGGTCTAGGAATTTGGGGAGATAGCAGATGTCTGGATCAACAGACAGATAGCAGACAATCAACAGATAGCAGATGCATGGGTCAACGCTCATGAAACAATCGTGCATGTAAGAGAGAAAAGTGGGACCTAACACATGCAAACTTTTGCCAGCTGAGGTTGCTGTTTCTGCCTGGATCAATGAAACAGCACAAGAGGCCAAGCCCTCACCTTGCAGCCGCCCACCAGCCCGGGGTGTCAATTCCCTGCACCATATGTGGTCACCTGAGAACCGCGGGTATGACCCAAAAAACCAGCAAGAAAGGGGGAATAAACTCGGGTTTTTTAGGACCACAGAGATAGTACAGGGGGGACTAGCTCGATCTCTGGCATTCTATCTGGTCTGAAGTGAGCCCCAAGCACCGCCGGTGACCAGAACCCTCCCTCGCTCCCTCTCCTTCCTGTCCCCAAATCAACTTTCTCTCAAAATGACGAGCTGTCGGGATGGCTGACACTCTGCTAACACATCCCCTCTCCTCCCACCGCCCATCACCATGTTGAGTCCTCAGGACCGCACGGTGAGATTTGTGCCAAAGTAAATAAATCCTGGCGGCGGATCCTAACCAGAAACTGTAACCTGCCCCAGCCCTTGGGGTGTTTGGAGATTGGATGTTTGGAGACAGGGTGTTTGGAGATGGGGCGCAGGAACGCAGCAGCTGAAGGTTGATACTAGCAAACAGCACTCAAGTGCCAAAACTACTAAACAGCGTGTGCTGACCAGTCCCAACTGGCCCTTATGTGGTCAGGCAGGGCTGGGGCTGGGGACACAGAGGAGAGTTGGCATTTCTAAAGCCTAAAGGGGAAATGGACTACCCCCACTTCCACCTCTGTCACTTGTCATAAAGGTGCCCAGTGGCTACAGAAAGCTCCAGGAGGAAGAACCCTGCCCCCGTCGGCAGAGCTACAGTCTCACCACACACTCATCTCTAACCACAAGCCCCTTGCTCTTGTCCTCACAAGAAAGGCAAAGCAGGGGCACCATTGCAACCACTCTGATGCCTCACGGCAACAGTGGGGAACTCACTGGTGAGAGATGAGCAGCTTCTCAGACACCCTGAGTTATCTTCCCTCTTCCCAAGCCAGCCCTGCAAGAGGGTGGGAGTAAGGAGAGGGGTTCCCAGTCTCAGAGTCTCCCTAGGCTGGCCCTGGAGGGGACAGCATGACACCCCAGCGCAGTGTGGAGCAGGCCATGGGCAGGAAGGTTCCAGTGTGAGGTCCTGGCTTTATCCATAACCCCCCATGTCTTCGCAAGATCCCAGCACCCAGGCTGCAGCGCCAGTGGGCCACTGGGCACGCTGGAGGCAGCCTTCCGGCCCTCTACCCTGCTCCCTGCTGGGCACTGCCAGGCACTGGTGAGGCCACCACACTCAGGTCCCTGCCCACCGGGTTCACAGAGACTCTGAGGGAGCACAGAGAACAGAGGCACAGAAGGTGAGGGCTGTGCAGGGCCTCCTGGGGACAGAAACAGCCAAGGCCTGGTCTCCGCACCTGCCTCCTGCTCAGCTGACGGCAGCCAAAGACCACTTTAGCCCTAAAGAAACGGAGGTAAGAGGGACAGGGGGTCATGGCGTGGGGTACCAGGCCAGGAGGAGAGGGAGCTGGCCTGGTCCTGCACACGCAGCCAGGAACGTTCAGGCTCTGTGCTCTCAGGTCCTGCAGTTAAATTAAAATCACCCGGTCCTCAGCAGCCCGCTGCAGCTCCCAGAGGCCACTCTGGCCTTGCTGCCTGCAGAGAGGGAGGAGTCACATGGGCTGCCCATGAAATGTTGGCCCTGGTCTGCCACAGAGCACCCCGAGGGGAGGGAGGAAGCACACGCAACCCCATATAGACAGCTATCAGCAAACCACAGGGCGGTCAGTAACGCTCCCCCAGCTGCTACCCGTCCACAGCCGTCCTCGACCCTAAGGGTCACAGGCATACCCACACATATGGGTATGTACACACATATAAAGAGATAACACATGTACACAAACATGCACATACACCCATGTCCGGTGCATCGGGCACACATATATATGCACACACGCACATATAGCCATGCATGTACATGCACACATACTGTACACGGGCACACATGTATGTACTTGTGCACACCCATGTGCACACATAGATGTGCACAGGTACCCACCAACAGACATACTCATACATGTATATGCACAGGTAAACACTGACATGCATGCACACACTCATAACACTCATGTGCACAGGTACAAACACGCACATAATACTCACACTTATGCACATATATGCACACCCACACCATACACTCATGGATGTGCAAATATATGATGACATATATATGTATACATGTATAGACATGCATATAGGTGCACATTGGTATAGACACACATCTGTACACCCACGCACACATACATGTTCATGACCACACATGTACATGGACTTACACCCTACCATGCACACATTTATGTGTATATATACAAATGACATATACACATACATACACGGTCACACATGTGCACACAAGTGTGCACATACATACCTGCATCCACACATATTCATGCACATCTATATGTGCCCACAGGTTCATGCATGTGTGCACCAACATGTTCATTGTGTATGTCCCTACAGAGCCACATTCATACCTATGCACACACATGCACAATGCCCACACATACTTGCTGACATGCATGCACACTCACACACATGTACATGCACATACACACATGCTTAACAAGACCCTGGAAGGGAGGGCCCTCTGGACTAGTGGGTGTTTGGAGTTCTCGTGTGCGGAGCTCGCCCACTTCCGAGTTCCCAGACTGTTGCTAATTCTGTCTTCCTTCGAGTCAGTGCTGTGTGCCCCCCCCCCCACCCCAGCTGCACCCCCTTCATTTTCCCCAACTCCCTACACATCACAGTGAGAAGCAGCTCAGAACAGTGGAGACCAGAATGGGAGAGGAGACTTTATTGGGGAGGGAAGTGACCCACGATGGCTATTTTTTATGTCTATTTTTCTAAGGCCTCCATGCCCCTCTGCCAGGGGGTGACAAGGGCCGCGGCCTCCCCACAACTTTCCGGTTTGCTCCCAGTTTAGCCTCACAGCAGCCAAGCTCCATCTATCTCCTCACCCCAGGGCCAGGACAGAGCCGCGGTCTCAAAGTGGTTCTAGCGTGGAAAGGCGCCCGGGGTTTCAAAGGAATCTGCAGCAGCTTCTGAACTCACCCCCACGCCTGGGTAGCACTGCCCGCAGCGGCCACTCTCTTCCTCTTCTCCAAACAGTCCTACAAAGGATCCCATCTTTGTCCTGCACACTTGGCTCAGCTCTCAAGCTGCTGTGTTAGGGCCTTGTGGGTGCTCCCATAACCACCTCGTCCTGAACCACTCCCCACCTTACTAAAACAATCTGTATCCAGGCCATACTTGTTTGAATTGGACCTTTCAGGCCACTTCTCAAGGTCCTAATTCTCAAAGGCCTAACCTGGCCCTTAGCTGCAAGGCTCCTCCCTCCCTCCCTTGCCCTGGTTATGCTGGTTGTTGTCCTACAGCAGGAGGTTACACACAGGGCTGGCAAGCACAGCTGCTCACACATAGTGGTGCCAGGGCTAGAACTCAAGGCCTCACATGTAAGGCAAGTGTTTTACCACTGTGCCACATCCCCAGGAGACCCGGGACTGTTTCAACCTATTCCAAGAATGAGCAAGTGGGAGAAGAATGCAATCTGATGTTCTCTTTCTCTCAGCAAATATCCATGGGGTTAGGAAGCCAAGAGAGAAGGCCCACAGAGAGAATGTCCATCCTGACCCTGAACTCTCGACATCTGTCTGAGGCCTCTGACCTAAGTCCTTGACATCTGTCCTAGGTGTCTACCCCACCCGGCTCTTCCCTGGGCATATGACAGACCTTGATGCCCCTGGAACCCGCAAAGCCGAAGTGTGGAGTGGAACCGTCCTAGCTCCTCCAAAGGCAAGCACAAGTCTGTGTGCTATTGTGCATGGTCCCATGTCCTGCCCCCTGCCCCTCTCCCACCAGCAGAGTTCCAAATGGTGGCTCTGTCCTCAGACTAGCTCTAACTGGATGACAGAGCCCACGGATGACACACACCGCATAAACAGCATGAGCAAGAAACCAACCTTTGTTTCTTGTTTATGTGTCTTTTCAATTTGATTTTCCTCCTTCCCTGGGTTGCTATTATTTCTGTGCAGACTGGGACTGTGGTGTGGTAGGGATGCTGCACACTTGATGGGGTGCACGAGAGAGAGAGAGAGAGAGAGAGAGAGAGAGAGAGAGAGAGAGAGAGAGAGAGAGAGAGAGAGAGAGAGAGAGAGAGAGCGAGAAAGCAGAGGTACTGGGGTGGCACTTGAGCAGGTGAGGCAGGGTCAGAGTTTATCCCTCGGCCTCAATAGCCACACTCTTGTCAAGGGAGATACTTCACCTGTGTGTGTCCAAACTTTTGGGTAGATTTCCGATTTGAAGACCAGCAGTGCTCAGGTGACATTCCTGACAATGGTCAGGAAACCCATACAGTCCCAGGGATGGGACCCAGGTCTCCCTCAGGCAATGCATACATTATCGCCTATTAATGCTTTCTGACCCCAAACATTTGGAGTTTTCTTTTGTTTGTTTGTTTTTTGTTTTGGGGTCACACCTGGCAGTGCTCAGGGCTTACTCCTGGCTCTGTGCTCAGGGGTCACTCCTGGCAGTGTTCAGGGGGCCAGTGCTGGGAACTGAACTAGATTGGGCCACATGCAAGGCAAACCGTACTATCTCTCTTGACCCAAACCTCTGTGTGTGTGTGTGTGTGTGTGTGTGTCTATATTTGTGTTGTGCATTGTCTTTGATGTTGCTGTTTGTTTGCTCAGGGGTGCTGCTCCATGTTTCAATGCCTGAGCAGCTTCTACAAAGGAAAACGATCTGACCTGAATGTCAGTACAGCCAGTGACAAGCCCTGCTCTACAAGAGTCAGATGCCTGGGACCATCTCCTTAGCCTGGAGTCAGATGCCTGGGACTATCTCCCTGAGCTTCTATTATTGACTTTACACCCTTCACCTGACCCTCATTCCAATGCCCTCCACTTAAGAAAGCATAATGGCCAAGCCTCATATTGAAATTTGCTTCCTCTATGGAACAAAAAATTTCTAGAAGGTAGGAGCATAATTTTTGTATCTGTAGCCTTATCTGCCAACATAACCCCATAGTTCACTGTATCACTTGTCTTCCCATTGTTGATCAATTTGCTCCAGTGGGCACCAGTAACATCTCCATTCGTTGTCACATGCTAGTGTAGCCCAAGGGCATCTGCTTACTCCAGGAACACAAAGAGCTTCAAACCATTCCTTCAGGTCATGGGAACGAGGTCTATAATTGTTATTGGTTTTTGGCATATCAAATATGACACGGATAGCTTGCCAGGCTCTACTGTGCAGGTGGTATACTCTCAGTAGTAGGCTCTCATCTCGTGCATTTACTGATGAACCACAATGGGAAGA
The DNA here is from genome assembly GCA_021461705.1 of Cryptotis parvus. Lineage (NCBI taxonomy): Eukaryota > Metazoa > Chordata > Mammalia > Eulipotyphla > Soricidae > Cryptotis > Cryptotis parvus. The sequence goes on along the minus strand of JAJIBD010003913.1, from coordinate 192,876 downwards.
GATTGATTTTTCTCTTGGGTGGAGCACTGACGAGCTGTGGAGTCCAGATATTGAGAATGACTGCCCTCAATGATGTGGGGGGGGTTCCTCTGGCTTCTTGTGAGACTCTATTGGGATGGCAGGCCAGGGCTAGAACCCACCTTCCCTCCCGAATGCCTCATGATCACTTGAGCACAGGGAGAGCTGGTAGTAGCTCTGCCCCATATCTGAGTCTTGGATCAGGCATATCTGGGCTTGAAATCGGCTTTGCTGTAGGGTGGGACTCTGACAAGCAGGGCTTGAGATCGGCTTTTCTCTTGGGTGGAGCTCTGATGAGCTGTGGTGACTGGATGTTGAAAATGACTGCCCTCATGGTGTGGGGGGTTCCTCTGGCTTTTTGCAAGGCTCTATTGGGGTGGCGGGCCAGGGCTAGAAACCACCTTCCCTCCTGGGCACCTCATGATCAGCTGAGTACAGAGGAGAGCTGGTAGCAGCTCTGCCCCATGTATCCTTCTTCTTTTTTTTAATCCCATAGTTAGCACATGATAAATGTCTGTGAAGTGTTTGTTCACCATTTCCTGAAAGCAGCTAGTTGGGAATAATATAGAAAACCCCTTCCTGATCCCCAAAGTCTAAATATTCAGCAAAAACCTCTGCAAATGTTAGTGCAACTTTATTACTTCTAGTTCTTTGCCAAATATTAATGCAAATATACAAACTCTCAGTTAACCAGACTATTTAAGGAAAAAGGTCAAAAAAAAAAAAACTGTCCCTGAAGAATGCAAATTCACAGAAACCAATTTCCTAATAGTGATACTATGTGGAGAAATGAAATCTAAACGACACACTCACCAACAGCCATAATACGTTTTACTCATTCAGCTTCAGAGCAAGAACATCAAATTTTAATCTGAACTAGGAATGTGTCAAGAGCTTTACTTTCAATCTTTTAGCAAGATTAAACTAGAATCAAACTTAGTTTTTCTTAATTATTTTGTTTGTTTTGGGGCCACACCCAGAGTGCTAAGGACTTAATCCTAGTTCTGTGCTCAAGGATCAATCCTGATGCTGAGCATAGGGACCCTATGGGGTACCAGGGATCAAACTTGGGTCAACCATGTGCAAGGCAAGTGTCCTACTCACTGTACTATTGCTCTGGCTCCAAACTTTGCTTTTCACCAAGTACCAAACCAGGAAGTTATTCTAAATAAAAACAGTAAATTCCGTTACACCTTTAATCGGGAGAATTAAATGGTAGTTGAAATTTACTGGAATATTGCCCTAAGCAGCTAGTCTTAGGGTCTGGCTCCTTTCCCACCATAAGGCCCTAAGGGCAGGACCCAGAAGTGGGCTCTGTTTATTTTTATTTTTTTAATTTTATTTTTTAATTTTTTAAATATGTTATTATACCACTGTGAGATATACAATTACAAAGATGTTCATGTTTGGGTTTCGGTCATACAGTTTTCCAGCACCCATCCCTGCACCAGTAGTGGGCTGTTTTCAAGGTAATAAAACTTCCAAAAGCCCAAATGTTTGCATCCACCAATGACTCCGGATGCTATTGTGCTTGGCATCCCCTCTACCCAGAAAATTTTGTATAAAAGCACTGAGCTATGCTCAGTAAGTGGTAACTGCTCTCCAGAACCCCTCTCCCCGCACTGCATTGGTGTCTTTCTTTATTTCCTTCCTCAGCAGCGGCAAGGCAGAAGCTTCTCCCAAGTTCTTCCCTCTCCTTTTGCAGGGATGAAGTCCAGCAAGGTCTAGGTCTCCCTCATTCACGCCAGGGGCTGCTGGCCAGGACCCCCAACACTACTGAGTCTCCAAAACAATGTGAAAAACCTTTGAGACTATCTCCATGACATGAGATCAGTAAATTATGTCTCTGATGATTTTCAAGGTTATGTGTGAGGCTCTGGGTTCTCACATACCTATACACACACACACACACACACACACACACACACACACAGAGAGAGAGAGAGAGAGAGAGAGAGAGAGAGAAACCACACAGAGACATACTATGAAGCCTCACAGTCATCTTTAGACATATTTAGACAAGACAATAAAAATAAATACATTGTTGGGAGCCGAAGAGATAGTACAGTGGGTAAGTAGCTTGCCTTGCATGCAACTAACCATGGTTTGATCCCTGGCACCTCATATGGTCTCCTGAGCCAGCAGTGATCTGAGTCAGGAGTGAGCCATAACCACAGCTGGGCATGGCCCCCAAAAAACAAAAAAAAATAAATGAATGGACGAATAAATAAATACACTCTGAAGCAGAGGAGACTACACTGTTTCCCCAGTAGGTTCCAGTAGATAAATCCTCCAGCAAGTCTCCAGACAGGTACTAACCTAGCAGCAGCCCACAAACAAGCACAACCACTTCCTAAGGCTTCCCTCCAGAGGCCAGAAGTCAAAGGCAAAAAGGTCAACATCATTGCCTACCAGCTAGGAAGCACAGGACATCCAGGGGCTGGTTTAAAGAGAGAACTTACTGCATCTGGGGCCTGTTTCAAATGATTCATTTTTTTTTCTTTTTGTTTAAGTAATATAAAAGGGAATCGGTTCTGGGACCTACAGCATGGCTGGCTACACGGCAAAACTAAACCAGAAGTATAGGTCAGGCTGAAGAATTATAAAGGGAAGCCCAGCCGCACAGCCCCAGGCTGATTCCACACCCGCCTTTCAGGGAGGGCCAGTGGAAGACCAGGATCTGGGGCAGAAGGTGAGGGTGTATGTGGTAGTGGTGGGGGGGTGGGGAGGCAGAATGCTCCGCATTGGCTTCTTGGATTTTCTTTTTTATATCTAGGCCCTGCCATCACTAGACAACTTTCCTTGAATAGTTGGCTCACAATCCTATGGAGACAGAGCGGGGGGCAAGCGTGCCTCCATGTCACTACTTTATTTTGGAGTCAGAGAAGGTAGGGCAGGACATAATCTCAGAGGTGACCAAGCCCCTTCATCTGTGGCCCTGAGAGGCCAAACTCATATGGGGAAACTAAGGACCCACAGCTCTAATATGCTACATGTCTGTCCACAGAGCCTCTGTGGAATTGGTGTTGTTTTTGACTGTTCATTTTGGTTTGGTTTGGCTTTGGGGTGGGGGTGGGGGTTACACCTGGTAGTGAGCAGGGCTTACTCCTATCACACATAGAAAGACCCACATGGGGTGCCAGGGATCAAACCAGGATTGGCCACGTACAAGGTAAGCACCTGATCAAATATATTATCTCTTTAGCCCTGCAATTAAAAAAAAAAAAAAAGATTATCTCACCAAAGAGCATAAAAAGATCCAGATAATGGTGATGCTCAATACCATCAACTATTAGGAGAAAAAGTAAGTCACAAGTGGTAGCCCTGCCTAAGCCTTGAGTAGTAAACTAGAGAACAGGCAGGCTCCCGCGAGGCTGGGATACAGAGGTGAGGGACCAGAGGGTGCAATGAACGGTCATCCCAGGAAATACTTTGGCAACTTCCTGACAAGGTAAAATACACATTTAAAAACCCTCAGACCCAACAGGAGTGCTCCTGGACACTGGTCACAGAGAAATGGTCCCAACAAAACATGAACACTTCCATGATGTGGAGGGCAGCGCTATCCATGAGATGCAGGACTGGAACCTGTGCCCTCCTCAAAGGGACAGTTTTATCAGCTCTCAGAGGATCAGAGACTGGGCATCCAACCCAAACACATGCGTACCACTGGTGGCTCACCCTTGAATGAGTTTTTAATAAACATAGACTGCATGGCCAGCTGACAGCCCTAGGGTGGCTGGCTCAGGGTTCCCTGCCCCACACCTCCTTGGCTAGTGCTCAGAGTGGCCTCCTTCATATGATGCTGCTGTGTGTCCCTCTCAAAAAGGAGCCACAGCAACTGCTCTCTACACATACCCACAACCTCGCTCTGCCGCTGAAACACACACACACACACACACACACACACACACACACACACGCACACACACACACAGAGTCTCCTTGAAGATCACAAAATTTACGACTAATGTCTTCTGGAGCCCTCCCGTCCAACTCACCATTTGGGACCATCTTTCTCTTGCTCTCCTAACTCGACTGAGCTCTGATGCATTCACTGCTGGACACTATTGTCGTGTCTAACATGCAGCCCCCTCAGGCTTTCCCTGTGGCGTCCCAACAGAACCAGTACAGTACAGCTATCCCAACCGAACCGCGTGAAGTAAAGGCTCTGGGTGACCCCATCTGTGCCTGTGTCTGCTCAGAGAACCCCCTCGGCCTTCACTCGAGGGGCCGTTAGGCGGCGAGAGATTAACCTGGGGGCCTCTCTCTCTCCACTGTCAGCACCACCTGCATATCCTAGTCCACACCAGTGCACAGCTGTCCCTGTTCCTGCCCTCTGGGGGCAGGAGTCCCCCTTTCCTCTCCACCAGGCCTGGGGGCTGAGAGATGCTGGAGCATCTTTCCTCCTGGGAGAAGCTCCCGTTGCTGCTGTCCCAGCTATCCTGTCTATTTCTCCACAGAGCCCCATCTGTGTTTCCAGAGGGAAAAGAACCCTCTGAGTTCCACTCACCAAACAAAATTCATCCCGAAGCCAACTAAAAGTTTGCTCAAGGAAAAGTGAAGACCAGGTTCCTGGCCCTGATCTAACACATCCAAGGTCACCAACGGCCCCCATGCCCTCACCGTCCCCATGGGGATTGTTCTGGACTCCCCCTCACCATCCAGCTACTTCTGCACTAATGGTGTTAGTCCCCATCCTTAACCCCCCCCGCCAGGATTCACAGGGCCTCAGGGCTCCCTTTTCGCTGTCCAGACACCCGCAGCCAGTCCTAGCATGACCCGCTGTGGTCCCAGGACCTACCCCACAGGCCTGATGCTAGTTCTGCTCTCCAGAAAGAGGAACACGCTCTGCCCTGAAGTTCAATATGGAGCAGGGCTTGCAAAAAGCAAAGACTTCAAGAACTGCAGCTGCTATGGTTATTGGTTACTGAGCATCCTAAGACAGCAGTTTTGACAGCTGCTCCTTATGGCTGAGTCACACTGAATTTTCGGTAACATCCTAATAACTCCTAGTAAACTTCATAAGGAGCTGATGAGCCACGTCTCTGCCACCTTCTAGTTCATTCCATTGACTTTTGATGGGGTCAGCAGGTGGGAGAGCAAACCTAATGGTACTCAGGGTCTATTTCCAGCTCACTGCTTGGGTGTCTCTCCTAGCGGGGGCCCATGCAGAAGCAGAGAGTGAATCCAAGTCTCTGGCAAGTGAAGCATGCATTCTGGCCCGCAGAGCCAGTTCCAGCTCTCCACTGACTTCCCTCACATGTGTGGGGTCTGGATTCAATCCTCAGTGCTACCCCAAAAAATAAAAAAACTGAGCCTGAACACAGGACTTCCGTGTTCCTTTAACGTGATGCCATCCACCTGACAGCTTGTGTTTGTTAAGCCACACTAAAGTACACACTACATGTTAAGTTCCTGATCCTGGAGACCCCCTGAGAGATTTTCTGATATTTTTGAAATCTTTCTCACGTCTGCGTCAGAAGCCAGGAGGAGACCAGGCAACATTACAGGCCCTGGAACCAGCCCCTTAGCTAAGTACCTTCAGGCTTCAGGCTGACCAACAGAGGCTCTGAGGGCTCCCAGACCCAAACATTCCGCAGGGGATATGAGCTCTGCACCCCTTGGTGAGAAAGCCCAGGACCATCCAGATGCTCGAGTGAAGAGAGGGTGCCAAGAGGAACGTGTCTAGCTTCATGACCTGAGCAGAGGATAGCAGGAAAGTGGGGACAAGTCTTGGGGAGGGGTCATATCTGACAGAGTGTGGGGCTAATCCTACTTCACTGCTCAGCGTCTCCTGGTGGTGCTCAGGGGACTCAGGCCCTATGCCAGCAAAGCACGTGCTCAGCCCCCTGAGCATCTCTCTCTGACCTAGAGCAGCTGGTTTTCACCACATTGTGACACCACCAGTGAAAGCCATCAGTGCTATTCCACAAACTTCAGCCTGGGGCAAAGCAGGGGTCCATATGATCCCGGGAAGCTTTTAAGGCTGGGGCAATAGGGGGAGCCCATGTTCAGTGCACTGGTCATTCTGAGTGCCTCTGAGGTCAGCACATCCCAGACTCCCAAGTCTGTCCCTCCGAGGCAGAAACTCTGCAAAGGGGGGCAGCTAGGACTTGGGTATATAGGACTCTCTCTCTCTCTCTCCTCTCCTCCCCTCTCTCTCTGTGTGTGTGTGTGTGTGTGTGTGTGTGTGTGGTGTCAGACCTGAGACCCATCTCTCCAGAAAGAAATAGGAACCCTCTCCCCGCCCCATCATCCGAGGCAGCCAATGTTGAACCTGGAGCTCTACATCAAGGGAGCTCTACATCAAGGTCCAAGGTTCCCTTGGTAAAGGCCAGGCAGGAAATATGTCAACCCCAGAGTGAAGAGCAGTTGGAAGGGGGATGCCCACATCACACTTCACAGGTGGGGGTAATGCTGGTCAAATGGGCACCTTGACCATGCAGCCCAACTTCCATAAGAGTTGGCAAACTCACCCTCAGGCCTTCCAGGGCCCCTAAGTGGGCAGGATGCTCTGGTCAGCATGGCTGGGCCCAACACCTAGACAGGCATCTGTGCACACCACTGCACGCCACTTCCTCCCAGTCCTGATACCTTGTCTTTGGCCAGGAGGCTGGGGAAGCCTGGGACGCAGGCAAAGAGCAGCAGGTGGAAGTACCACACATCCCACTCTGAGAGGAGGTGGGGATGGGCCGGGCACTGCCATCCATCCCTCACCCTGGGGTGCTGCCTGTGCAGTGAAAAAAAAGCAGCTCTTGGCGTAAAAGCAGGCCAGTGGCCAGCAGCGAGGTGCAGGGAGCAGGGAGGGCAGACACCGGCTTGCTGCAGCAGCAGGGCACGGCCCTGCGACTCCGGCTGCTTCTCTTCTCTCTGTCCATCCAGCAGCCACAGCCTTACTGTCTGCTGAGACTGAAAAATGCTCGGGAAGGAATGAGGAGGAGAAGGATGGAGCTTGCCTCCCCCCAACCCCCCACCCCACTTCTCAGCTTCCGTGCTGGGATGACCTCAACGTTTCCACCTCTACAGGGAAGGAAAGGAGGTTGGTCCCAGGGCGAGTAACTGGATCCGCCTGCAGGCCAGCAGCTGAAAGCTGGATTGTTTTTTAAACTTTCCAGCCTAAGCCCTGCTCAGAGAGGGAGGCCTCTCCTGAAACCAAGAAGCCTCTCCTGGAAAAAATACGTCTCGCTGCTTGTTTTGTCATCACTCCTGCACACGCGATGAGGTCTCCCCGCCACCCCACCTGCTGAAAAAATGTTCTCCGTCCTGGGAGGAGGGGCTGGGAGAGGGGGCTCTAGTCACCCAAGCTGCTCCCCTACTCCAGTACTCCAGCTGCTTGACTGCCTTTTTTAAATTTGCTTATTATTTATTTTTATTTGGGGTCACACCAGGCAGTGCTTAGGGTCTACGTGTTCCTGGCTCTGTGCTTAGGGGTCAGAACATCGGTGGTGCTCGGCATGAACCTGGGTCTATTGCCTGGAAGGTCTTTCCCTTGGAACTCTCTCCATTCCTATTACCCTCACAAAGGAGAACTGTGGGGTGGAGACAGGGACAGAGAGATAGATACAGGTCTGCAGAGAAATCAAGTTCCTGCCACAGCTCCCAGATGAGGGTGCTGGTCACCCCCACTCTCCTGCAGACCACCCACAGGCTGCTACAAAGCTCAAGATGGAAGAAGACAGGAACCCCTCCTCCCCATCACCCCAGGGAAGTCACCCTCAGCAATTCTCCCTGGGGGGTTGCTGCACTCTCCAGACTCAGGAGCACCCCCTGGGGAGCACGAACTGCCTGGGTGATGCTGGTGGTTGTCACTGTTCTAGTCACTCCACGCAGTTGTTGTTGTTTTTTTTTAGTATTAAATTTTCTTTTTAAAAAAATATTTTATTATACTACCATGAGATATACAATTACAGAGATGTTCATGTTTAGGTTTTGGTCATATAGTGTTTCAGCATCCATCGCTCCACCAGTGCCCATTTCCCACCACCAATATCTCCAATTCCTCCCCCCCCCCCAGCATGCCTCTAGCAGGCTCTTTATCTCTTCTTCTTCTTCTTCTTCTCTCTCTCTCTCTCTCTCTCTCTCTCTCTCTCTCTCACACACACACACACAGAGTCTCATTTAAGACTGAACCACAGGCAGGGACTTGCAGTCCCCACTCCCCACTTTATGGGTGGAAATGAAGACACAGGGGAGATACTTCTCAGGGTCACAGACACAGAGACAGGCAGAACTTAAAAACTCAGAGATTTTTTTTTTATTATTGCTACTATCATTATTATTATTTTACTTTTTGGGTTACACCGGTGGTGCTTAGGGGTTACTCCTGGCTCTGCACTCAGGAATTACTCCTGGCTTGCCCTGGGGGACCATAAGGGATTCTGAGGATCAAACCAGGTTGGCCGTGTGCAAGGGAAGTGCCTTCCCGCTGAACTCCTGCTCTGGCTCCCCAGAGACTGTTGACCAACATCAGTGCCCCCAACATATGTACCCTACCCCAACACCTACTCTTCCATAGTGGAAGGTGCAGTCCCTGAGCAGCGGCCACCCCACCCCAGCCCTTCCTGACCCAGTCACCTGGGGTAAGCCTGGGGACAAGGGGGTGGCATGATGTAAGGCCCCATCTGAGGCACACAAGAGCCGCTGAGGGGTTTCATATGACGGACTGATATCCATCTGTGTGGTGTCCAGAGCAAAGCACACAGGCTGAGGTTGAGGTGCAGAGAGAAAGGGGCCTCTAGGAGCCTTTGGGTCCAGACAGCACACATGCTCGAGCGCCCTAACAGGGGCCTGGACCCACACCCTGCATCCTGAAACCCTCCCAAACTGCCCCTCTGCTGACTGCCCAAACCAGGTCCCTGGTTGCATCCCGACACCGCCAGCAGCAGCTCCTAACTTGGTAGCTCCTTGTGGAGGAACTTTTCTGTTCAGTGGCTATGCAACTTGGTCTAAGAGTTTTGCAAAATCTTGTATGCCTGCCTTCAAAGATAGATCCCTGAGGCCAAGGGTGGCATCGGCCAAGTCACTCTCTCAAGCACAGTCCTCTGTGGTTACCATCTCCTCTTCTCCATGGGGCATCACAGGAGAGGAGACCCAGCTGCAGGCAGGGAACTCCAGGTCCAGCCGGACCAGCCATTCTGGGAAAGGACCCTGGAAGCAGTATGAGCTTAAGCACCTGAGACTCAGCATAATTCCTCACCTTCACTTTCTTTTCCCTTCCCTGGACACAGGAAATAAAACCACCATGTGGTAGTTATAGGAACATTCATGTTGCCATTGGTATTTCAGACCCTAGATCAGTATAGACACTGATGCCTGGGTGCCAGAAACGTCAGACTCCCCCCGAACACCCCCCACACCCTGGACCCTCCCCAATCACTCCTGAGTCCGTCATATGTGCAGCCCATCTACAAGTCAGTGAATGGGGAGCACAAAAGCTCCCGCCCCATCTTTACCTCTGCTGCCAGGGACCCCAGATGCCACCCTGAGTCTGCTCTTCCATAGTAGCTGGTCCCTCTGCCCAAGGGACAAGGTCTCCTTTACTAAATCTACAATCACAATCCCCCAGCACCTATCCACTTCAGAACAGGCTCTACTCAGGACATACGATGACACCTTTTAGTTTTTTATTCTAGGGTACACTGGCAATGCTCCTGCCTTTGCACTCAGCAATCACTTCTGGTGGTGCTCAAACGATGCCAGGAATCGAACCCAGGTCAGCAGGGTGCAAGGAAAGCACCTTACCCGTGGTACCATCAACGCCTACACAAGAATATGCATGACACAGAATCCGGCAATTTCTCTCTTGGCTGCCACCCAGAGGCCCCTCATTCACTTGGGCAGTACACGCCTTTGGCCAGCCCCTTATTAGAAAACATCAGGAATGTAATTTTCTGAATTAGAATTACAGAGTGTACTATATTACAGAGTGTGGTGTTCTAAATTAGAATTAGCCTGGAGACAGGGATGTGTTTCAGCAACAGAGCACTCACCTTGCATGCATGTGGCCATGGTTTCCATCCACTGAACCAGAGACACACAGACACACAGACACACAGACCCAATTTCAGCAGGAAAGCCAAAACCACTCTACAAATACCATCTTATTTGGGATTCACAATGACCACACGAAGTAGGAGGGCTTTATCCATAGGTCCAGTTTATCCACAGGAGTCAAAGAGTCAAATTCAAGTCACAGGTCTTTTCCAGCATAGGAAAAGACCTTCGGAAGGTCAGGCATGCGGTCACTGCCCAGGCTGAGGCCCCTAAATCACTTGGAGTTAGCAAAATATTCAGTAGAAAGTTTAAGGCTCTGAGAACTACTAACAGTGATAATAGAACAAGAAAAGAAATGGTTCAATGCTCTTTTATGGACTAAGTTCACAGTATTATGGCTTCAGGCTGTCCCAATGTTAGCAAACTTTGTGTCTGTGAGGATTGCTCAGTACTTTGTCAATCACTCATAGCATTTTCCTAACCTGCTGGCAGGGTAACTGAACAACCCTATGTTGGCTCCGTAATCCAGGTTTAGGGATTGGCTGTCCCAACCGACCGTGAGCCATTTCTTCAAGTACTGGCTGCGGTTGGATTTTCCACTTGACATTGTTAAGAGATTAAACTGTTTATCTCTTCATGGTACACAGGCCTTCTCAGTTTCCTGCTAATAGATTCAGGTTAGATAAGGATTTCAGAAGTGGCACTCCCTGTCCAGTCCTCTTCCATAGTAGCTGGTCCCTCTGCCCAAGGTACGAGGTCTCTTTAACTAAATCTACAATCACAATAACTAGCTTGTAAAAAAGGAAATACTGTACATGCCTGCCTAGCCAAGAGCTAGACAAGCTCCAGCTCCAACACACGCGGATGGAAGAAGCACTTAACAGGCCATCCTGCTGAATTATATATTTTACGACTCAGTCATCAATTGCCATAGTGAAGAAGAAAACAAATTGAGCTGAGCCTGGAAAGAATGTCAGCAAAATTGGGAAAAAAACACTTGCTGGGAACTGCTTGGGGGTGCAGTGACCTCCCCCTGTAATTGCTCAGGTTCCACTCACAGCAGAATGCCAAGAGAGGTTGCAAACAGAGCTGGTACATGGCCAACACCAGGGCACAAAATCCCTGCACCCAGTGTAGGTTGAATTCTCCCAGCAGTGGATGGAAATACCAAGTGCTGGTAACAGAAAAAGTATTAGAGCTTCTTGGAGAACAACACAATTGGGTTATTCATTCTGCATCAGTGGCTGGAGGAGCAGAATGCAGAGAACCCTGCAGAGGAATGAAGAAAGAAAACTACTGTCCATGTCACAATCTGCCCAGCCACAGGCAAAAGTCCCCTAATTCCTGACCTCTGGAGCAGCAAGGACAAGTTTATAAATGTGAGTAAGTGTGCCTACCCTTTCGGAAGGGCTCTTGGCCAAAGACGGGGTCTTAGTAGGCATCATTAATGCACATTATATCTCTGGCTGTGACATTAATTTCGACACAGGGTTAGAAAATAATCTTAGTCACCAGGTTAATGGAAAGAATCTCAATGCCTTTATTGGAAGTGCTACATCATTTCATTTCCCTTTCCACCCATAATCTCACCACAAAGTAAAACAGCTGGACGGAGAGGGTGACGATGACCTTCGGGAGGGGGTAAGGCCTCTTGATGAGAGTTCACAACTCCCCACCCCTCACCTGGTGAATGTTTCTATTACTCAGAGATGAAGAAATAAAACAGATTGCCCCCTCTCATTCCAAAATCTACCCAAAAAATATGAATTGCAAGATTGCTTGCTTACTGTCTGCAATTCCTATTTTATGTTCCTGATAGGATTTTTCATCTGGTTTGGAACAAAATAAAAGCAAAAGAGTTCAGGGTGGGGTACTAGTAGACTATAGAGGTAGAGAGGGGAAAAATAAAATTTCTAAAAGTGAATTCTTAATCGAGTTGTTGAGAAACACGCCAGACAAGTTAGTTGCAAGCCTGTGTGCTGACTTCCCAGTCCAATAATTATCACAACTTATTTCTCATCAGGAAGCTGGGGAGACCCCACCCTCAAGTAAAAATGTCTGGTGGGTTCATCTTCTGAGCATGATGTCATTGCTAACCCTGTAGAAGTGTAAACTTTTGCTGCCGAGCTATTCACTCATTTGTTTCTGATTCTCAGTCTTAAAGTAAGCTCCAACCCTGTGAGTGAACAACAGGAAACCCGACTAGTAAACAGGTAGAGGGGAAGACCAACCTTGTTCTCAATGTTCCATAAAATACACTGAGGACACATGCCTCAACAACCACCCATCACTGCCCGCCTTTAAGAAATGAATTTCATTCCCACTTTTTGTCCGAAGCAGTCATTTTCCCACTATTGTACAGAAAATGAAAGAGGAACTTAACAATATCCTAGAATTGCAACAGAGACATTCTTGCAAGTGGCCCAACGAATGTTCCAGATATTAATATATCTGGTCCAGGAATTAATATATCTCCCGACTCCCAACAGCAAGTATTAAGTCCCAATAACGTGTCAGACTTCCAGGCACATAGCATGACTTTACCGGGACATTTTTGAACATCACCATGATATTTTTGAACATTCACTCAGAGTCTAGGGCTATTCTTCCCATTTTTTTAGAGGGTTTGGAGGCATGCAGCGACTGGGCTTTCTCCTGGGCTCCTCAACCCAGGCAACTCTGATCCATCTGACATTAAGTTCACAGAAGCAATCATGAGTCTGCTGGCACTGTTCTCCTTGTCTCTCATCTTCCAGATGATTGGCTGGTGCATTCAATCCTGTGCTCCTTGTTTCTCATCTTCCAGATGATTGGCTGGTGCATTCAATCCTGTGCTCCTTGTTTCTCATCTTCCAGATGATTGGCTGGTGCATTTATTCCCGTGTGCTTTGTCTCTCATTTTCCAGATTATTGGCTGGTGCAGTCATTCAGGTGTTCATTCATTCCTACACTTAGACAAAACCATGTACTGTGCGTTTTGCTGCTTTTATTTTTTAACCTGGCGGTGCTCAAGTCTTCCTCCTGGCTCTATGATCAGGGATCACTCCCAGCAGGGCTAAGGAGGCCATAAGTGGTGCTGGGAATTGACCCCCAGACCAGCCACAAGCGAGGCAAATACCTTACCTGCTGTGCTCTCTACCGCCACATGCACTGTGTTGAAAGCCACGGTAGCTCTTTCAAGATGAGTAAGAAACTTGTCCACAAATGAGGTTGTTACGTACCAGTAAGAAAAATGTAAACAAGGCTGCTGTAACTGTAATGTGGCTCTCAGGATCTTACTTGCCTCAAAAGGCAGCTATTTGAGAAAGGGAGCCTGGAAGTCTGCCAGGCTCAAATTTATGCTGATAATCATGTAAGCTATAGGAAAGACTTTGTTGTCTTTTATTAAATAGAAAAAAAAGAGAGGCCTAACTTCCCAGTAAGAGCATTGGTGTTGACAATGCCTGCCACTGAAGAAGACCAGAATGGTCCTTAAAATAAACGTCCTATCCCTGGCACCACATAGCACCTGCATGTCAAACGTGAACCCCCAAACACTGTGCCCTGAGGAACCCCAGAAAACCACTAGGTGAGGTCCCCAAAGCAAAATAATTAAATTTAAAAATTGCTGTTCTCATGCCTAGAAAAATATTTTTTGAAGTTTTAAAAATAACTGGTGTGGGGTGGGGGTAGGAGGCACTTCCTGGGCGTGCTCAGGGGCTTACTCGTGGCTCTGTGTTCAAGCATCACTGTTGGCAGTGCTAAGGGGACCACATACGATTCTGGGGGTTGAACAGGGGTCAGGCACATGCAAGGCAAGTGCCTTAGCTATCTCTCTGGTCTCAAAGCTTTATAACTTTTTTTAATAGTTTAGGTAATACCGTTACCATCATGTTAAGATTTATGGCTTCTGATGTTTGAAGTTATTGTCACTGATATTCTCTCTTTCTCTCTCTCTCTCTTGCTCGCTCTCTCAGTTGTAGTGTCATGGATCAAACCCAGGGCCTCCCACATAGACACAAATGCCTGCATACAAGTGCTCTACTGCTGAAACACCTCTGCAATACCATCCCTGTGACCCAGGGGACTTGGTTGGCGGCAGTGCCCCACTAGCTGTGTCTATCTATGGGGTGATGGATGGGCCCAGTGATTCCTTGAAACCCTGAGGTGGCCTCACAGTTAGGCAGAGGGGACCCATGGGTGTGAAGGCAGGCTTGAGACTAGGTGTTTCTGTTCCATGGAGCTGAGACCACATGACAGGAAGGGTACACCGAGCTTGGGGAGAACTGGCCACCCAAAATCCCAAACATCCGACAGTTGGCGCTAAAGGACGTTGCATGTTACCAAAGACCTCGCCGTTGGTTTGGTGCGATTTCATAAACAATGAGTTCCCCAATTCAAGAAAAATTCACATCTTTTATGGTGCCAATTCAATCTAGACAGGGGAAAAGGTAATGCACATGGGTTTGTGGGCCCCCTGACATAACCTGCAAGTGGCAAGGCCTCCTGTCAGAATGCACAGACCCTCCACCCGTGCGTCTGGCCATGGCACACGTGTTCACAATTGACCCCAATCACCTGGGATGCCCTGAGGAGCTGCCATTTTTCTTTTTTTCCCTCTCTACAGGATAAAAAAAAATCTTTCCATTAAAGACTCTGAAACAATATCATTATTGTTTGATAAAGATACTGAAACCTGACAAAATAAAATGAACCTAAACAATGTTATCAATACTCCTAGACATATAAATAAACTACCCCAACTAATCTAATCTGTAGCTACATTTGACAGGTATGTGCCAACATAATCAGAAACGTGACTAGCTAGTAATTCAGAGCTGAAAAACAAAAGTTCTGAAAAGCAATTTCTGGAATACCTGAAATAAGTTTCTCGAAACACGGCAACTGGCTGATATGTTTTTCTTATCAAACCTAAAGCCTTGTGCAATTCTGAGTTGTGTTCGTGTAAAATCCTATATATCTCTTTTTTCTCTCTACCGCATCTTTATTTGAAAAGATTGGAGGCTGACTGTTTCACTTTTATCTCTGATAAAAACAAGGCCTTTGAAGTGATGTTTTGATTGTGTGCAGGCAAAGCCTTGGTTTCCAGACTTAACTATTCGGAGTAGGGGCGGTGTTGAGGTCCTTGAGAACAGACGATCTTTTCATTATTCAGGTTAATCTTGCAGCATCCTAACTCACAGACTCTTCTAACATTCAACCATTATCAGGATCTTATTGTTGTTCCTCTTGCTTTCCCTTCTCAGCTGGGGCTGATGGCGCTGTAATCAGGGGGTTGCTTCCACCCCTGGCTGCGGTGTTCCCACAGTTTTAGTTGTGGTGCAACTCAGCCATGGTGCCCATCGAGGTAGGCATCCTTTGGCTCCAGTGCTCACATCCATGTTCGTCAGGGTTCACATTCTTAGCTGAGGCACAAGTTTGGTGTGGTACTTATCAGAGGTTACACTTTGGGGCTGTGACACCACACATGATCGCTGGGATTGCACTCACTTTGTTGTTACTGTTGTTTGGGGCCATACTTGGCAGAAGTCAGGACTTACTTCTGATTCCATGCTCAGGGATGACTCCTGACAATGTTTGGGAGACTATACGGGGTGCTGGGGATCAAACCCTGGTCAGCCTGATGCAAGACAAGCGCTCTACCCATTGTATTATAGCTCCAGTCTTGTACCCCTTTTTTATGGTGTTCACATACACCTTACTGCAGTGTGGCAAGAGATTCCCTGCAGTGTGGGGGGGTGACAAACAGTAGAGCTTTCAGGTTCAAGTGGCAGAGCTTCCAAGGTGACAGTGCATATGGGTCAAAGGGTGGTTGAACTCATTTGCAAGGCAGATGCTCTAAGCCTGAGCTATTATTCCTCTGGGCCCTCTGTCTAATTAATATTAGGGGCAGGGGTGTATAGGTCACACCTGGCTTTGTGCTCAGGGCTCACTCCTGCAGAGCTCAGGGGACCATACGTAGTACCAGGGAATGAAGTGGAGTCACATGAAGGGCAGGCACCCTAACCCTATACTATATCATCCTCAATATCTAATTATTAATGAGAATACGAGGGTGTTACACTCATGATTTACTTTGGTGATGCCCTTTCAAAGTGCAACTGCTAAGACCTGTACTTCCCAGAAATAGAAAAGGGGTGGAAACAACCATTGGGTCTCAGGGAAAAGCACAGAATCAAATGTAAGTGTTTGTAGCTTTCATGCCCAAAGCCTACAAGGACAAAACATTACCTCATTTCCTAACCGTGATGCTTACTTCACATACGCCAGGTTTGGGGTGAGGCATCTAGAATCATGTCACAGAGTTAGGCTCGGTCACCCCTCATTTGAAGAGAGGAAACTGAGCCCCTGAAACAGGGCCTGGAGTACATCTCTGGGTCCCTGTGCCTTGTTCTCAAGTCTTCGTCTCCTCACCCCAACCCTCACAGAAATCACCAGGGTCCTCCCAGATCTGAAAAGGGCTTGAGGCCTTGTTACAAACATCCTCTGCACATAACTGAGAGAGACAGGTACACTGTGCACAGAAAATACCAAGTGCATCCCCGAGGCCCCACAAAACTGGCCATCAATATTCTCATCCAGAAAATTATTTCCCACTTCATAATTACTCATCATTGAACTGAATTATTTCCTTCTTTCCCTCCTTCCTTCTTCCCTAACCCAGTGGTGCTCCGTGACCAGGTAGGGCTCAGGAAACTGTATGTAGCACCAAGGATCATACCTGGCTCAGTTTGTGTGCAAGGCAACTGCCTTGCCCAGCATCTCTTCATCTCTCTGGCCTACTATCTGGTCCCAAAGACTCATTTAAAAAACAAACCAAAAAAAATAAAAACAAGCAAACAAAACATATCTCTCTAAGGCTTTTTAAAATTTTTTGTACACCAGAATAATTTTCTATACTTTACAAACCACATGAAACTTTTTTTAGTTGGAAGACCATACTCATTGTGCTTAGGGCCTATTCCTGGTTGTATGGTCAGGGGTCACTCCCGGCAATGCTTAGGGGCTGAGGGATTGAACCAGGGTCAGCAGTTTGCAAGGCAAGTGCCCTATTCACTGTACTATCTTTAGGTCCAACATGAAACTATTTTAAAGGTTTCATTTGTTTTACTCTGTATATGTAAGTTTTTCACCAAAAACAAAAGATGACAAAACTAAACTTAAAATACCAGTGGCCCTTAAAAAATGGTAAGTATTGGGCCTGGAGATGGCGTCCTGTGCTGGAGCGCACACTTTGGGCTAAACCCAGCAGTGCTCAGGTTTACTCCTGACTGCACTCAGGAACCACTGCAGGTGGAATTCAGGGGATCATCTGGGGTGCCACGGATTGGACCCAAGTTGACTGCATACAAGGCAAGTGTCTTACCGGATGTACTATACTCAGACTCTGCAAACTGTATTATACTTATTTATCCCCCAGGTAACAAAGTCAGTGCTTGGGAGTTATATATAAACTGGTAACGTAATTTTCTTAATAAATCAGTAAAATAATCCTACTTTTAAACATAAGATACAGTTATAATTTTATAAAACACTTGAAACCCAGTGTTTGAATCACCCTGAACTTTTAAACAGATTAACAGAAGAAAGTTGGAAACTGCTGATCATCTTTTAGTTGTACTCAAGAACAACAAAGAACACCTCTCTTGCTCAGCACAATTCATTTCTGTCGTCTGCTCGGAGAATAGGGAGCTGAACGGGGCTGAACTCCAGCAACTGAATAGAAGGCACATAAGACAATTACCACTGAACCAATTTCAAGTGTCAGATCCTTTATAAACAGATACGCAGTTTCCAAAACTTGGAAAATTCTCTTTGAGGGCCAGCTGCATCAGTCAAGAGGGAAGCCAGTAGCAGGAAAGGCACTTTGCATGTGTCTGTGGGTTGACTTTCCAGCTTCTGTCCATGGAAGCAAATGAGGAGAGCTTGAGCTCACACCCTTTTCCTTCCAGTCAAAAGGCCTTTGCTGATCTGCATAATCTAAATGGTCAAATATAATAATTTCCAAGCAACTTGTCTTTTTTATTTTGTTTTTATCTATAGAGAGTTCTGAGCTCATCAGACCTTGAATCTGGGCCTTCTACTTGTGGGAGGAACTGGAGAACAAACAACGAAGCTGCCTGCAGGCTTCTCCTCAGCAAGACTCAGAGTGGACAGCAGGAGGCTGCGAGGCCAGACCAGCCTCTGAGGAAACACAGAGCTGCCCAGAAAATAGTGATGTATTCTTAGTGGGTCTGAGGGTCAGGGGGTCGGCTATGTGGATACGCTGAACATTCAAGTTCAAAACCCATTGTGTGTGAGAAATGGTGTGAGCAGGTGTGAACCTGTGAGGGGCAAACACGTGCAAGTGAATGTAAAGGTCTGCATAAGCATATGTGTGGGGGTGAGGGCTGGGACATGTGAGTAAAAGTGAGGGGCTGTGGGAGTGTGTGAGGGCTTGTGAGTACATTGTGTAAGGGTGAGGTGCTGTGTGTAAGAGGGTGTGTGAGGACATCTGTGAGGAAGAGGTAGTACAAGAGGCAGCATGAGAGTGAGGTGAGTGAATGTGAGCATGTTGTGTGGGGGCAAGGTGACGTGTGAGGGTGCATGAGTGAACGTGACCAAGCTGCACGGGGGTGCGGTGGTATGTCTGAGGGTGTGTGAGTGAATGTGAGCAAGCAGGATGGGTGCGAGGTGGCATGCGTGAGGGTGTGTGAGTGAACATAAGCTTGTTGAGTGAGAGTGAGGTTGTGTGTGTGAGTGTGTGAGAGAATGTGAGCAAGTTGTGTGAGGGTGAGGTGGTCGTGTGAAGGGAGTATACCTGTGGTATGGGTCGGCAAACCAGACAGAAGTCATGTCCAGAGAACTGGAAGACGGTATTATTAAGTACCACGCAGTGCTGGGTCAGATTTTAACTGTAAAAACACCGACAAGCCCAGAAAACAGCCCAGTCAATTAAGATCTCTGGCCTTCTGTAGAGAAAAACATCAGTATTAGGTAATCAAGTGAGTTTTGCCCCAGTGAGCAGATGCGTTAGTGTCACAGAAAAGGCCCCACCATTACAAATGTACAAGAAAAAGGCAATGTAGTTTATCAAGTAAGCACTAAAATTCCAGGATCCTATAATTTCCAGTTGGTTACACTTCACCCTCCACCCCAACGCATGCAGAGAGCAGCCTCATGTGATTCAGAGCCACACTGGTGGGGAGCTTTCCCTGCTCTTGCTATGTGCAAGCCTGAAAACCTGCCCAAAGGTGGGAGGAAGGTTGGATAACAGGCGGTTTCACTGTCCTTCTGGGCCCATTAGCTAATCTGAGGATCCACTCAACCAATTGGTTCCTCAGTTGGCATCCCTGAGAGCAAATGAAAGGAATCATCACCTGTCATTATTATCTCTCTTTCAACTCACTTCCAGACAAGAGCCCTTTTCAAACATCAAGACACACAAATCATTTTGAGAACCAGCCAGTAGGAGTTTCTAATCCACCACTAGAAACAGCAAATGGAAAGTTGGAGAACAAGTTAAAGCAACTTGTGCTATGCCGAATCAGCTTGGGGTTTAAAAACCGAACAGACAGAGGGAGCAGAGGCCTGTCTCTCAGCAGGTCTTTAACTGTGAGCAATAACACTGTGGGAATTGGGGCCACGCCTTCAGTGAGAAGCATTTTCCACCTGCCCTTTACCACTGTCCCTTCCAGGTAGACTGTCCTTCCTCTAAAGGCCGAGTGCCTGTGCCTGACGCTCCTTCCTGGCCACAAAATGCCAGGCTTATTGGGGCCCCAATTTTGCATACATTTGCCTTCTGATCATCAGCAGAAAGTAGAGTTTTATTGAACGGAAATGCCTGGTCTTTAAAAATACTGACTGTGATTTCCAAAGGGAGAGTCACGAAAGAAACATGCTTTGGATCCCTAGAAAAGAAGCCAGTAGAAATAAAAACATAAAAAAGAGCAGAAATGTGAAGGTCTCAGTTGCTGTGGTTTACGTTACTGAGACACAATAAACAGCATTTGTGTTTCAACATGAGATACCAGGGTTGGTGATGATAACCAAATGCAGACTTTCCCCCAAGGTAGCTTCAGAACCCATCGCAGGATGTACAAGGAAATTCCCTTAGAGAATTCCCCTGGAGAAAGCTAAGAGAAAGTCCAGACCTTTCCAGAAGGATTGGCTTCAATTCTTGAGTCTCCTGTAAAATAATCTGATCCTCCTAAAAGTGAAAACAACCTAGGACTGAGATTAACCATGTCGCAGAAATAAACTATCTACGGCCAAGATGTCAGTATGATGAATCAAAACAGACACACTTAAAAATGTACCTGTGGGGCCGGAGCGATAGCCCAGCGGGTAGGGCGTTTGCCTTGCACGCGGCTGGCCTGTGCCGGCCTGGGTTCGATCCCCGGCATCCCATATGGTCCCCCGAGCACCGCCAGGAGTAATTCCTGAGTGCAGAGCCAGGAGAAACCCCTGAGCATTGCCGGGTGTGACCCAAAAAGAAAAAAATAATGTACCTGAGGTCTGGGGATGGCTGGGTGGCAAAAGGAACTCTCTGCACGCGTAAGACCATAGGGCCGATCCCTGCTGTCACCCACAAGTGCCGAGTTCTGTCTGATTCTACTGCCTGGGACTTCTCATCCTCGACAGTGTTTGTGATTTTTGGCACACCACCAGAGCTAAAGAGTCCAATCTCCAAATACCCAAACTCTAAGTGTACAAACACCAAAACTCAAAAGTGAACATTCCCAACAACACTGTGGCGAGTGGGCGAACACCACAACCACATGTGTGTGCAATCCCCATTCATCACAACAACAAAGAGAGGGAGGAACCAACCAATTTATAAATGGAAGCTGTTAAAAAAAAGAAAAAGAAAAGATATCTATACAAGCCAACAAGCACAGATTAAAAAGGATCTACCCCCAGGGTTATCACCCAGCTGCCTATTTCGGCAACTGAACCTGGTAGAACATTCTGTTATTGAAGAACCCATCTGCTTCTCTCACAGTGTGGCTTGCAGATTAATTCAACTCACCAAAAATGCACTTTAACAACACGCAGTGGTTAAAGGTGGCCCCATAAATATGACAATGACCTCACTTAACTGACAGAAACTCCTTGCTTCCTTTCCCAATAACCAGCTAAAAACACATCTCCACGCTCTGGTGCCCTGCGAGGATTCCTAGCCCATGAGTAGAAGCTGAGTGAATGTAATGTCAATTTTTCTTCACCTCAATGAATCAGAGTTAAGTGACTCACCTGATCTGACAAAAGCTACCCCAGCAGCTGTGTTCACCATCCTCAGGGATGAAACAGGAAATGTTTGTGAAAACTCATGAATATTATCTTCCCAAGAAGTGAGCGGTACCCTCCCTACCCAAGGCGTCTTCAAAAAAAAAAAAAAAAAGCCCAAAATGGTCTGTTTGCTTTTAAGATGTCCAGGGAGGTAGCACAGCAGCAGCGCACATACTTCTCAAGTATGAGGTCCTGGGTTTGATCTCTGGTTAACCTGTTAGGCCACCCACCCCCCCCCCCCACCACCCCATCACCACCAAATAGTTTTTTAGAGGCAGGTAGATTCACAGCTCAGTTCAGAGTGCACAGTCAGTGCCCAAATCTCCTCTGGTGGGGATCTCTGGCCTTTCCCCATCTCCCCAGCAAATACACCTGCACACAGAATCCTTATTTCTGTCAATCCCCTGGCCCTAGTCACTTCTTCTGAATTCAGTGGAAAGCAAAACAAGAGACATGAAAGTAGCTTGAGTTCTCAAGAAGTCGCAGGGCAAGACTTACCACTCGGGGCTTCTGCTGGTCCAGGGTATGCAGGAAGGCCGAGTTGGGGTCGGACAACGCTCAGGATCACTGGAGATGTCCTCCTCCGAGTCCTCATAAGAGGAGGAGAAGCCAGTGGAGGAGGCAGAGGAGGAAGAGAGCTTCCGCAGGGGCAGGCTGCCTGGAGGGGGCCCTGCGCCTCCTCCTCGGGGGCACCCATGTCTGTGATGATGACAGCAGGTATGTTGCCAGGGCTGCAAGTCTCGCTCAGGGCACGCAGGTCCTTCTCAGCTGCAGAGAGCAGCTCTGGGCCGACGTGTGTGTCTCTGTCCTGCTGTTGGCCTTCCCTTGTCCCCTGGGACGTGTGGAGCCCTGAGTCACACGTCCAGGTGAGAGTGGTTTTCTCCGTGGGCCCTAGCCAAGTCCTGGTGCTTCCAGGAGGCTCATCCATCCTGGCCCTAGGAAGGCACTGAGGTTCTAGCAGATCTTTTGCTGTTTCCCAGCAGGGCATTTGGCCAGAGGGAATTCCCGTGTCCAGTTCCGGGGTCCCTGGCGGTGCTGCCTGGCTCCCCCAAGCAAGCCCTGCGATGGGGTCCCCTTCTGCAAGCTGTGACAGTGTTGTGGAGACTCTCCGACCGCTGATGCTCCACTCTGGGTTACCTTGGGGTCTGCTGAGCCCAGGTCTCCAGGGGGTCTCAACCCTTCCCAGGTCTCTGAGGGCTTCTGCACTTTCACTGTGGGGATCTCTGGCCTTTCCCCAGCTCCCAGCACCCCCAAGCCAGGCATTCCACTAGGCGGATTTCCTTTCCCTACCTTCCCAGGGGGCTCACCCCTATGGGCCTCACCCCTTCCTGGGGCTAGGCTTGTCTCTGGGCCCAGAGTTTGTGCCTGACTCTCCACTAAGGCCTGCCTGGGCCGTGTCCCCCCAAGCACTGGGGACAGCTTGGATGACTCCCCAGGACAGGGCGAGGTGGTCGGGGTGGCTCCGGGCATGGGGCGCTCGCGGGCACTTCTGCGGCCACGGCTAAGTGGAGTCCAGCAGGCTCTAATGCTCCAGCTTGGCAGCTCAGAGTCCCCAATGCGGGAGCGACCCTCTTGTCAATTTCCACAGCGGTGGGGATCCACTGTGGGGTTCAGAGGGGTTCGGCTTCTCTCTTCTCACCGACGCAGCTGAATCCTGAGCCCTTGGCCCCGACGGAGCGTCCCGACCAAGGGGAGGCACCTTGTCCTTGAGACGCATGGGCTGGGCGGCCCGCTCTCCCGCCAGAGTCAGCCTCTGAAGTCTCTACACATTGCTCTCCCCAGGACTTCGTCCTCCGTTCCTCGCTCTGAGGCAGGACCCTTCCTGGGGGTTGGCTACTGCTGCGAAAGGGGGCACGGGGGAAGGCGAGCGAGCCCTACCCAGACGCGGGCTGCGGGGCGCCAGGGCGGCCGAGTTCTGCGCCTGGATGTGCGCCTCGAACAAGCCCACTTTCTGGTTCACCTGCACGTTCTGCAACTCGCGCTGTAGGATCCGCAGCTTCCTCTTGGCTTCCTCGGGTCCCGGTGGGGAGAGGAGACTGGAGGTCACCACCTGCTGCCCGTCGCCTCTCGCGCGACCCGCCCAACTCGGGCTGCCCACGCTGCTGCTGCTGCCGCCGCTACCGCTGCCACTGTTCAGCCGGCGCCGGCCACTCCGCCAGCTCCCGGGGCTCCCGGCTCCTCAGGCGACAATGATTCGGCTGGGGGAAGAGGAAAGAGGCGCCTCTCCCGGGGCTGAACACGCTGCCGGGGCTCAACTCGACCCTCCCCGGCGACGGGGGCGTCTGGCTGCTGCTGGGCCGGGGACCGCCGCCGCCGCTCTTCGCCTGGTTGGCGCTATTCATGATGACCAGGCTATTGAGGGCATAGCAATACATAGCCATAGTACTGGGTCCGCCGCGGCTCCCGAGCCGGCTCCGCCGCCCGCGCCTCCTGCTCCGCGCGGCTCGGGGCTCAGTCTCCGAGGCCGGCCGGCCGCCACTCGGCGCGCAGAGGCAGTGGCATGGCCTGGGCTGCGGGCAGGGGGCAAGGCAGCGGGCTCAGCCCCCGCCCGAAGCTCCATAAACAACAGCGCCGCTGTGGAGAAACAGGGAGGAAAGTCAGGACCCCAGAGAAGGAGTGGGGGGTGGAAGGTTAGGGGGCCGCCTTCTCCCTCCCTCCCCCCAGCCCGCGGGATCTCAATCTGCTCCGGATCAAGACATCTCACTTCCAGGGTGGGCTCGGACAGGACGACCCGCTCCGCGGCCCCGTGCACACGCGACTGTGGGCGTGCGTTTCCCGAGTGCGCAGCCCCAGCCCCACACCCCAGGTTGTGATGCGCTTGGAGGTCCCTTCAAATTGCAGCTTCTAAGCCACGCGGACAGGCGGGAGGACTTGCTTTAGAAGGGTGCTCTGTGAGCCACCCAAGTGGCTGGGTTCTCCTAGGGTCGGTTCTACTTCCCCTCCACCCCTCTGGTCTTCGGGGCCTTTGCAAATATTGGCTATGCCCTCGCTCTAACGGGGGCAGCGCTCCCCCAGAGCTTCGGGATCTCCCCGCTCTGCCCTCTGGCCATTAGGGGCCTAACTCGGGACCAATCCAGTTGGACCTGGTTGACCCGGCCCCAGCCCACGCCGGGGTCTGGGCGGGCTCTAGTACGCAGTTTCCTCTCCCGAACCCAGCTGGACTCAGAATCGAGTTCCAGGACCTCCAAGGCCTCCGCGCCACGGGGCAGCTATCGAGACATTTTTCAACCCGGGCCTGGAAACCGGTCCCCCAAAACAAGTGTGTTGGGCGGGGCTGGGAGGGTGTCTGAGCGCGCCCCCCTCGGAACTAAATCCTCAGAACTGGAACGCAAATTCGTCCCTGCCGCTTACGGAGGGGCGTGTGTGCGCGTGTGTGAGTGCGCGCGTGTGTGTATGCGTGTGCGTGTGTGTGTGTGTATGCGCGCGCAAACGTGTGGTCGCCTCTGCGGGCTCTGGGTCCAGCCCCCCACTGGGTGTAATTCTGGGGTTCTCATGGCTGCTGCCCCTCAGGCGCCCTGTCTGCGCATCCCGGGGGCCGTGCTCTATGCCCGCAGAGGGCCTGCCTGAATGCTGGACTTGTCTGCATCCCGGCAGCACAGCGGTGGGGACCCGGACGCCTGCAGCACGCGGGGCTAGACGGGCCCAGAAGGCCAGAGGAGCCCCGGCGCAACTTGGGGCTCGCCCCTCCCAGTTCCTCAGCTGCACGCCGCCGTCCCCGGGCAAGCCCCCTGCCCACTCGGCAGCACGTTCTCAGAAATCGCCTCCGCCTGTGAGCAGAGCCGGGGGCAAGTGGGCTCCAGCGCGAGAACCATGAAAAAGTAACCAAACTTACCTGCAGGTTTTCAGACTCCCGGGTCGTGTGCAGACAACATCGCTCGGGCACGCAAACCTCCGTAGACTCAAGACAGCTTGAAAAGTTTTCTGTTTTTTTTAAAAAAGAACTCAAAAGCGATGACCTCACTAAACTACTGAAGAAAAAAAAAAACTAAGTAGAAAAGAAGGGGCGGGGACGCTCCGTGGCTCAGGGGCCGCGCGACGTGGGCGCGGCGACGCTGGGCCCGGCCGACCGGCCCTTCTGGTTCGTGGGATACTACCCCTGTCAGTGTCTGCTCTTGGCTATTTTACGGTTTGTTCGAATTGCGATCAAGAAAAAAAAAAGTTGTGTGTGTGTGTGTTGGGGGCGGAGGAGCTCGGGGGAGGAGGGAAGAGGGAGGAGAGAGAAAGGCGGGGGGTTAGGGGAGGAAAGCAGGAAGGAAGTTGTGAGCCTGTCTGGGGTTGAACTCAGCGGAACAAGTTTTTCTTTTCTTTTTCTTTCTCTCTCTCTTTTTTTTTCTATTGCTTGGCAAGACCGAGGAAGGGAAACACTTAAAAAAAAAAAAAAGTTTCCATTGTTAGCTAACCAAAAAAAAAAAAAATGCCTTTCTGCTTCTGCGGGTTAAAGATATACGATTCATTTTCCACCCCTGAATCTAGCCTTACTGATGTCTACCTTTCTGAAACTGCGTTTGAAAAGGGTCTTAATTCAAGTTGCCTGTGCATTTTAAGCTTCGCAAATCATGGCGACTTTTTTTTTTTTTAGCATTAAAAGCCGGCTGTAATCCCACAAAAAACGGTTTGTGTTCTTCTATACAAATATGCAAATCCAGAGAAACCCCATGGGCACCTCGCTGCAAAGCTGCAGATTTTAAATGCATCACAGTAGTCGAGCATTTTGAAGGGCTGGCTGGGCTGGGAGCTGTGCCTGGTTTTGTCAGTGCAGTTGCCAAGTGTATAAACACAATCGTCTGTCAGTCTCTGCCTAGATCATTAAATGCTCCCTGCAAACGTGACATCTGCATATTTTGTACTCAATTCTCAAAGTTCTTGTTTATTTTTCCCAAGAAAGAGGATGGTCCTGCAACTAAAGCTGGAAACTCCTTGCTTTCCCATAGCTGGATTGGTTTCCATATGCTCTCCCCACTCCTCTCCCCAGGCCTTCACAAAAAATAGGGGCGGGGCATCCGCAGCCAATACTACTGTATAGGGGATC
Organism: Cryptotis parvus; assembly: GCA_021461705.1. Lineage (NCBI taxonomy): Eukaryota > Metazoa > Chordata > Mammalia > Eulipotyphla > Soricidae > Cryptotis > Cryptotis parvus. The sequence goes on along the minus strand of JAJIBD010003913.1, from coordinate 166,562 downwards.
CTACCCCCAAGTAAGCCTGCGGTGCTGTGGTGTGTTTTGCATAAACCCCTAAACCAGAAGCTGCAGCATTTAGTGGAAAGAGGGAAAACAGCTGTGAGGCTCAGGAGGTCTAAAAATCTAAAGCTTGAATCAGACCCTGTATTCGATGTGCTCACATTTAGATGGAATTTTTTATTTTACTTGTAGCAAACTTATCTCTTGTTTGTTGTGTGACAATGCTGTGCTCTTGGACAAAGCCAATGGATGGTCAATCAGGAAAAAAATGCCTTTGAAATCTGGAACCAAATGAAATCTGGAACTCCTGACTGGAGGTTCCTGGGACTCAGACGCCTTGACTCCTTTCTCACTTTTAAAGTATGTTCCAAAAGGATTGAGCTTAATGCCTCTCCCACCCACAACAGCGCTAAAGGAAAAAAAGAACCCAGGATTTACTTAATTCTTCCTCTCAATTCAATTCCCTGGTGGTTAGAAAGAGACACTGTGAGATCCCAGAGCCCCAACTTCTGGAGTTTATTTTCTGACCTGAGTAGCCACCAGTTTTGTTTTGTTTTTTTTAATCACACCCAGCAATGCTCAGGAGTATCAGGCTGCAAGGTAGATGCTAGTCTCTTGGTTCTGCCCTCAGGAATTACTCCTAGCCTTGCTCAGGGAACCATTTGGGATGCCGAGTATTGAACCCAGGTCGGGTGTGTGCAACACATACCTTACCTACTGTACTATCTCTCCAGTCTGAGTGAGTGGATGCCATTCTAGCAGTTGCGAACACCCACATTAGGCATCATAGTGAAAGCATCTGGAATTAGCAATGCTTACACAGGACACGAAACTTGGCTTTCCTGTTCCTGGGAGAAGTCTCACTGTGATATCACAGGTGGATGTCATCTGAGGAAATTGCATTTCTCCCCAGAGCTGAGAAATGCAATCAGCTGATTCATGCTGAGAAGGCCCACAACTGCCCCATGCAGGTGTAGAATGCTGTGGGGATGTTGGCCAGGACTTTAGATAGAGTTTGATGAGATGCCCCTCGGTTTATACAGTTCTGTATTCCCAAGAGTGGCGGGAATTGGGGGGAAAAGAGAACGCAACATCCTATACATCTGGACATCAGCCTGGTTGACCTATGTCCTAAATGAGACGTTTTTGGTTTTGGTCTCACGTGATGGTAAAGGAACGTAAGAACAAAAGTTAGCCTGAGCACGTATGCTTTGCATACAGAAGACCCAAGTTTCATCTTCTGCACAGCACGATCTCCCTGAGCACTGCTGAAGGTGATCCCTGAGAGCAGTACTCCATCAGGTGTAACCCCTGCAAAAGAACCCAAAAATCAGTTAACACTCATTATTTCACAGGCACTATTCTAACATATTGTACGCCTTTTGTCCTCATGACAGCTGTGCAAGGTAGATACTATCATCATTTTTCAGTCGAGAATCCAAGGAGGAGGTGAAGAGGCGGCAACAATGCATAGAAAAAGATGCTCAAAATCATTAACCAGACAGGGAGTGCTCAGGAAATGACACTGCACACCACTCACAGGGTTGCAGATATTGAAACTTACTTGGTGAGGATGGGAAGGAACCAAACTCTGATTCTCAATAGCATGATTATGAAATGCCATCACCACTCCGACAAAACAGTTTGATGGTTCCAAAAAAGTTAAACATAAGACCACAGAATGTAGGACAAGTGGTTAGACCACATGCTCTGTTTCTGCCAGGCTTGGGTTTGATTCCTGCCACTAAGTAGCTCCTAATGTCAGCAGGGTTTACCCCTCACTAAAGAAAGCCTAAATATATGCAACTACCATGGGACCCATTGGATATTTAGCCTTTGGAGGAAGGGGCACATATGCCTACAGAAAGATTCATAAACTTTATGATGCTTTATTTGAATTAGCCAAAACCAGGACACAACCCAAATTTTCAGCCATATACAAACAGATAAACAAATTGTGGCATATCTATACAATGGAATACTACTAAGCAACAAAAAGAAATGAAGTTCTGGTAGGCACACAACATGGATGATTTGTAATTATGTTGACTGAAAGGAGCTAGGTACAAAAAAAAAGAGCATTGTATAGTTCCATTTCTAGAAACTATCATAACAGGATGCAAGATGAACAGCTTCCTGAAGATGGGGGACTATGGGTCAGGAGGCCGAGAAGGACAAAGAGGCATAAGGAACTTTGGGGGTGCATGGCATGTCCATCATCTTGTTTGTGAGAATGATTCTATGAGTCATGAAAGTTTTACAAATTATCTAAGTATGTTCATTGTTCATTTTATCGCATATCAACTCAAATTCAAATGTTTCTATTTTTTTTTGTTTTGTTTTGTTTTTGTTTTAGGGCCACATTTGGCAGTGCTCAGGGCACTCCTGGCTCTGCATTCAGGGGTCACTCCCAAATGGCTCAGGAGACTATATGGGGTGCCAAGGATCAAATTCAGGTCCACCAACATGCAAGGCAAGCACCCCCCCATTTTAGATCGTTCTGGCCCCTGAACTCAAATGTTTTAAAGAAATATAGGTTTGGAGGGCGAGAGGACAGGGAGTAGAGAGTTTGCTGCCACCATCTCCAGCATCGAATATGGTCCTCTAAGCCCCACTAGGAGTGATCCCTGAACACCATAGGGAATGGCCAAAAACAAAACAAAACAACAACAAAACCTTACAGCTATGGACAGCCTTTGGGGGAAGAAGGCATGTCCCTACATGTCCCTACCTATTGCCATGGATATTGCCCAGAAGGTCCCCTTGGGTAATGTTAAAGCCTCATTCGTCCTTTGGCTTCTCATTGCTCCTTCCTCATCCCTCAACATGGAATGATCTTATGCACTGTACCTTCAGTTTTCTTTCTTCCCTACCAGACAGTGAACTTCTGAAGGCAAACTCCTTGACTTCTTTCTTTTTTAGACTCTAATCTCACATAGAATGGGTCTATACATGTTCATTAATATTTTAGAAGTAATGAATGAATCTATCTAATCACTAATTAAAAGGACCAGGCAGGGAATCCGAAAAGCCTGTCCCTCTATCTCTCAGATAATTGAAGTCCTTCCTACTGCCAGGTCTGCTGGGGGCCAGCAGGACTATTGTGGAGGGCCCACGTGGCTCCATCAGTCTTCCGTTAGCCTGGACGGTTAGTCATGCATTGTTTAACGATAGTTTTGCCACAGCCCATTGCATGCATGCACATATGACTGTGGTCCCACTGGGCCACACCACATACCTGGGTGAGTCAGAGGCCTCCATCTCAGTTTGTGTACTTGCACTCCATGACACTGGAATAAAAGTAAAATCCAACTGTCTTCTGCATAGGGCCAGGGATATAGTTCAGTGATAGAGTAAATGATAGAGTGTAGTGACCCATGTGTGTAAGGAAGGCTCCTGGGTTCAATTCCTGAATCACCAAAGAAGCAAACGAACATCTCCCTCCCCCCCACACACACACACTCAGGGGGAAAAACCCTCCTTGCTTGAGATCTTAGCTCCAGTTTCCCAAGCACCATTAACTCAAGGCCTGGCCAAGGGACCAATTCTCTCCCATTTAGCAGGGACTAAGGCCACATGCAGAGCAGTCCTGAGCCTCCTTTCACCTCTATCCTGGCCCTTTGATTCTACTTGTTTCCTTACTCTTGATCTTGCAGTATATGCTCCATTTACCATAGCTATGTGTCCTTTGGCAAGTAGCTGAAACTCTGAGCCTGCTTTATGATCTGTAAAATTGAGGACACAATACCCACCTCTGCAATTAGAAAGGGCTATTAAAATGTACAGATAAGCGCTCCAAAAAATGCCTTCTTAAAAGTAGGTTCCTTTAAGATCTGAATTCTATCTATGTACGTCAGTGGATATAACTATACTTGTGAGATATATATATATATATACACACACATATATATGTATACCAAGGAACTATAATGTGTCCACCATGCTTTTATATATATAGATATATAAAATTTTATATATATATAAAATTATGGGTCTGCATTCAGGGATCACCCCCAAGTATATATATATATATATATATATATATATATAGTTATATATAAATATATATTTATATATAGTTATATATAAAATATATATTTATATATAAAATCATGGTGGACACATTATAGTTCCTTTGTTACAGGGACTGAGCAGAAAGCAAGCCCATAGTAATATATATAATTGTATAATAAATGTTATATATGATTTATGTATTTATATATTGAATCTTTATATTGTCTATCTGAAGCTACTATAATATCAACAATATCTCAATTGAAAAATCAGTGACAGCCTCCTTCAAAAAATATAAGCTTTCAACCCCTTATAATCTATAAAGAAGAACCCAAAGTATAGAAAATGTAAGACTCTGCCTTATCCTATTATAGGGATAAAATAAGCAGCAGGTTCTAGAATAATTCTGCTATTAGAAAAGTACCAATAAAGCTCTGTTTATTTTTTTGGGGGGTTGGGGTCACAGCAGGTAGAGCTCAGGGATTAGTCCTGCCTCTAAGCTTCGGGATCACTCCTGGCAGTGCTGGAGGATCATGTGGGTGCCAGAGAGTGAGCCAGGGTCAGCAACAGGCAAAGGCAAAGGGCGCTGCCCACAGTACTATTTCCTGGCCCTTACAATAAGCCTCTTTTTGTGGGGGAGGTAGGTCCCCCACAAGTGGTGTTCAGGAGGCTCAGGGGCCCCTCCCAGCACTGGAGGCCATGGGATACCAGGGATCAAGTGGACTCAGCTGTCTGCAGGGAGCCTTAGCCCCCGTCCTCACTCCTAGCCCTTGGAACACAGGAGATCCCCGCGCTGACATTGTTCCTGTCCCCTGGTGTCAGTAACGGCAGCAGAGGGCTCTGGGGTCCCACTGAGCAGCTCCACTGTGACCCTGCTTCAGAATGGTCATAGCTGGCTGTGTATCCACCATTAGTCATGTAAAACTATCATAAAAATGACTGTTTGAAGGCCAAGTTGCTCACCCTGGAGAGGCAGACTGCCCTGTTCCCTGGTTGGGAATGCCAGGCATCAAAGGACTGCCTCGTCCCTTGCTCAGGTGCCCAAGGGCAGGGCACATAGCTTGGTCTGAAAATAAGTAGCACTTGACAGCATTCTTGGGCATTCCTCATGCAGAGGTTTGGAATCTTCGTTTCAGGCACTGAGCAGAAAGCAAGCCCATGAGTTAACCTTGGGTTCAAGAAGTGTGTGCGTGAGCCATGAGGAGACATGAGAATGAGCAAAGATGTCCACGTCAGTGTGTGTGTGCACACATGTGTGTCTGTGTGTGGACACATGTATGACCACATGCATATGTATGTGCATGGGAGTATGTGTAAAACTGATGTATCGGGACAGAGAAACCACAGCACCTGAGGCAAGCCCTGGAGACAGAAAGGTGCCTCCAGCCACCAGCCACTTTCACGAGACTGGCAGGTTCTGTGTCTGCGCTTTGGTATGTGAACAGCTGGAGCACTTGTGTGAACAACCTCACCACCTTCCCTGGCCACCGAATACCTTGTCTTCCACATAAATATTTACTCATGATTAAGTTCTTAATCTTTAGGAAAAATGCTATTTTTAAAAGGTATTCCATGTTCTACTAATCACTGAAAGTGGTAATGCCAGACTAGAATTGAGCATTGAATGTAAGCAAAGGAATTTACACGATAACCCTAAATGCATGTGCGTCAAGCCACAATGTGTAAGAGAAGGGAGAGAGAGGGAGAAGAGAGAGGAGCAGTAAGAGGGGAGAGAGAGGGGAGGAAGAGAGAGAAAGAGAGAGGAAGAAGAAGGAGAAGAGAGGAGAAGGAGGAGGGGGAGGAAGGAGGAGGAGGAGGAGAAGGAGAAGGAGAAAGAGGAGGAGGAGGAGAAGGAGAAAGAGGAGGAGGAGAAGGAGAAGGAGGAGGAAGGAGGAGGAGGAGGAGAAGGAGGAGGAAGGAGGAGAGAGGAGGAGGAGGAGAAGGAGGAGGAGGAGGAGAAGGAGGAGGAGAAGGAGAAGGAGGAGCAAGAACAAGGACAAGAGGAGGAGGAGGAGAGGAGAAGAAGAAAAAGACCTGCTATAGAGCCAGTCTAGGGGGAGGGGAGGGAAATCTGGGGACACTGGTGGTGGGAAATGTGCACTGGTGGAGGGATGGGTCATACATACAACATTCGGTCATGCATAAACATTGTATGATTGAAACCCTATCATGAACAGCTTTGTAAAGGTCTATCTCATGGTGTTATAATAAAAATGAGTCAATAATTTTAAAATGTTATGTTAATGGCATACTATATATATTAAACAATAAATAAAAGGACAATATTATTTCAAACACACACAATCTTGCTGTCCTGTGCTTACTGGCAAAGCAAACTGCAAGTAGCAACTGTACAACTGTAGGGTCACATGAAGCAGAACAACTTCATTTTGACCTGCCCCCACCCGATCTTAGGTGTCTTCCCAGGCACACTCATATCAGGGACCCCATATTACTGTAAGCCGCTAATTCACTACTTAACACTCTTCAAAATGCACTCAAAATCCTCTCACTGCACAGCCTGATGTCATTTGCTAACTTTGCCACCTTCTCTTTCGAGGTGAGGAATAATAAGGCCTTATTTCCCACTTGCGCATACAGTGTCTGGCGTAGAGAAAGCACTTGATAAATATTTGTTGACTGATCAGTGTTCCCAATTCAGGCAAGGGCTGCCAGCAACTGTGCTTCCTTCCTGCCTTGATTCCAGAGGATAGTTTGGGAGTGGTGCTAGAAAGGGAAAATCAAGCTGATTAGAAATATTTCTTTAGCAAAGCCAGAAAACACTTAAAAGTATGTTCCATTTACATGTAGACCCTGAAACAATGATCCAGTTTAAATTGACTTAGGTACTCAAATCACAGGTTGCTGTCCTGTTGGATTGTGTCTGCTGCAAATGTGACTTCAGCACAAAGGCCCAAAAAGCTGTGGATCAGTCACGATCTGAAACAAGGGTTTTTATATGTGTGTGTGTGTGTGTGTGTGCACAACACACACACACACACACACATTTTTTTTCATTGTCTAGACACACGATGAACTGATACAAGATGAATTGAAAAGATGTCAATCAGCTTTTTGTATCTAAATGTGAGCTGGGCTAAACGGAACATTTATGTGGAAATGTGGTATCAATACTCCCTTAGGTGCACATGATAACCCTTCAGTGTCTGTATTCCAAACCAAAATGTGCAAAAGGAAAGAGAGGAAGAGAGCCTGCAATGGAAGCAGGGTGTATGTGTGTGTATGTGTGTGCATGTGCTGTGTGTGCACATGTGCGTGTGCATGTGCATATGCCGTGTGTTGGGTGGGGTGCAGGGAATCGGGGCACATTGGTGTAGGGAAATATGCACTGTTGGAGGGATGGGTGTTGAAATACTGTATGACTGAAGCACAATCATGAACAGCTTTGTAATGGTGTTAAATTAAAAAATAAAATTTTAAATACTACCCTTAAATGTGGAGTGATCTGCTGTCAGTGAAGATATGGGCTCAGGGGTGGTGTCTTCCCTAGGTGTCGCCTCCCCCCAGACCTGTTCACCAAAAAGGCAGCTCTCGTGTACAAGAGAGAAGGTCCAGGTCCACATCTCTCCCTTGCCCCATCTCAGAGTAATTGGAGTTGTGTGTGGCATATGGCACACAGATGAAACACAAGTCCCTGGCAGAGGAAAGCACAGAGAACACGGAGGTTACATGACATTTCTAAGACACGTTCTTGGGGTGTCTTGCCTTTGAGTGGTCTCAATCAGCAAACCCCTGAGAGTCAGAAAAGGCCTTTGAGTTGAACATGACCTATAATCGATTATTTTAGGAACAGGAAGGAAGTGTAAACTTTACACAGTTGGTCTTTAAGGATAATGTCTCAACTAGGTCACTCTGTAATGTTCTAGCACAGAAGAGACAGCTGTCCCAGCTGGTGGAGGGAGGGTGTCTTTGTGCCACCCAAGGAAGGGCCACTATTAGCAGCATAAGAGATGTAGCTGATAGTGTTTGTTAAACCCCTCCATCAACACTCAAGGTATCTCCAGAGTTTCTCCTATATATCCATGAACACAGTCTATTTAGGGGCCCTTGTTTAACTCATGACTCCATAATTCAGTTCTGAGTTTTAATATTAATACATTTGAGGGGGAGTTCTCCAAATGAAACTGAAGGTCATGGGGCCACTTTTGGCAATTCTTGGTTAATGCAGCCATTCGGTTGATGCCAGGGCTCCCAGGATGTCGTGCTGCTAAAGCATCCACGGTTCCAGAGGTGTCCAGCATTTCACGCAGCACATGCTCAGAGGGCAGCTGGTGCCAGGGAACAGACCCAGGTTGGGCATATGCCCTGTACTCTTTTCCTGACTGAATGCAATTGCTTTTATGCATCATACCAGAGCCACAGCAGAGACTGGCAAGCTATCCATGGTGTATTCGATATGCCAAAAACAGTAACAGTAAAGAACCTCATTCCCAACGACTGGAGATGTTACTGGAGCCCGCTCAAGCAAATCGATGAACAACAGGAAGACAAGTGACAAGTGACCATTCCCAGGTTTCAGAGGGGGAAAGGGAGGATGTGGAGAGACAGAAGAAAGATGAGGGGGAATATACAGTCCTTCCAGGAACTCACAGAGTAGCACACCAGCAAGCTTCAAACACTCTCTAAGGCATGTGGATACATGGTTCAAATGCATTTAAAGTACCAGGAGAGAGGCCAGAGCAATAATGCAGCTGGTGGGGTGCTTGCCTTGCATGCAACTGACTTGGGGTTGATTCTTGGCATCCATATGGTCTTCTGAGCACTGCCAGGTGTAATTCCTGAGTAACCTCTGAGCACTACCAGGTGTTGCCCCAAACAAGCAAAACAAAACAACCCAGGAGAGCAGTGACTGCCTCTGCCCTCAGCATGGGTGGAGATGAGAAAGGAGGGGGGGGGGGGGGGGGGGGGGGGGGGGGGGGGGGGGGGGGGGGGGGGGGGGGGGGGGGGGGGGGGGGGGGGGGGGGGGGGGGGGGGGGGGGGGGGGGGGGGGGGGGGGGGGGGGGGGGGGGGGGGGGGGGGGGGGGGGGGGGGGGGGGGGGGGGGGGGGGGGGGGGGGGGGGGGGGGGGGGGGGGGGGGGAGGGGGGGGGGGGGAGAGGAGGGAGGAAGGAAGGAAGGAAGGAAGGGAAGGAGGGAGGGAGGGAGGGGAAGGAAGGAAGGGAAGGAGGGAGGGAGGGAAGGAAGGAAGGAAGGGAAGGAGGGAGGGAGGAAGGAAAGGAAAGGGAAGGAAGGAAGGGAAGGAGGGAGGGAGGAAGGGAAGGAAAAAGGAAACAAAAAGTACAGGAGAAAGAAAAGGAAAGAAAGGGAAAAGAGAATGTTATTGATACCTATGAATGACTTTTCTGTCTCATGTGACACTCAACTGTCCGTTAGCATTTTGCCCAAAACAGAACAATCACATCTAGAGCCCGACCTGTGGGGCGTGTGTCATATGCTAAGTTTGTATCAGTCTTATATCTATGTTGTTTCGTCCCAGTGTTTGCGAGCGTTTTCGCCTTCTCTAGACCTCTGTGCTGATCCATAAGAAGCATCATCCGAGAGCTCCAAATCCAGTCATCTCAGGCTCCGGTTCTCTTTCTAGTTTTCTTGCTCTTTCTACCACATCAGCAGTTACTCCTCCATCACATTTTATTTGATTTGGCAAGAGGCTACACCCAGCTTGCTCAGGTTCACTCCAGGTTCTGTACTCAGGGGTTATTCCTGGCAGTGCTCAAGGGACCTTATGTGGTGCCAGGGATTTGAACCAGGTTCAGACTCCTGCTGTCAGAGCAATGTGCTATCTCTGGCCCCTCAGGGCTGCTTTAGAGTGCCTCTGGGGAGGAAGATAGATTGTGAACACTGTTAGAGTAGCTGTACAAAGATAGGGCAGGTACAGTGCATGTAGCTGAGAGGGTTCCATATTAGCTGTTGGGAAAGGGGGGTGTTTCCTGGAGGAGAGAAGGGGAGGCCATGGCTGTGGTCCCGCACCATGTCCGATACGCCAGACTTTCCCATTTATCACCTTATTCTTGTTTTTTTTTAATTTTTTTTTCCGATTTAATTTTATTTTATTATTCCCCCAAATATTGCCACCATTTTAGACATACAATTGAAAGATGCTCATGTAGAGTTTTGGTTCTACAGTGTTCCAACACCCATCCCTCCACCCAAACCCATCTCCCATCACCAATGTCCCCACCTCCCTCCCCCTTATTCTTGTTTTAAGAGGCTCCTATGGTTTCAAAATCGATGAAGGGCAAAGGGCTGTACCCTAGCGCTGCCATTTACAGTATTAAATATAGGGAACACAATATTAGTCTGCCAGGATCTCCAGCATGAAAGAAGGCCCCCCAGTTGCTCTATTAGGGGCTGGAGAGATAGTACAGGTAGGATGTGTACCTTGCACATGGCCGACCGGTTCTCTCCCAGGCATCCCACATGGCACCACCAGGATTACTTCCTGAGCACAGAGCCAGGAGTAATCCCGATCATAATTAGGTGTAACTAAAAATAAAACAAAGTCCTCATTTATAGTGTTAAATATTGTAAATACAAAATTGCTGTATGTTAATAACAATGTGCAAGATACATCGACAGAATCTGGAAGTAGGAAGCTGCTCTGAATATGCCTCCCATCTGTTAACAGAGACGCTGCTCCAGCCCCAGCCAGGCTCTTCAGGGGTTCAGAGGTGGCTTGGGTAAACTCCCTTCCCTCCTCTGTTCCCCAGGCACAGCCCTGGCCCTTGGGAGTTCAAGCAGGAAGTACAGGTGAATCATAACTCAGGCCCATAGTGCAGATAGATGGATCCTAGAGGCCTTCTTCAAAGCAACACACAAGACAAGTGGTGACTGGGTTGCAGGTTCACCCAGACACCCAACAGGAAGGCCCCTATGGTCAGCACAGGAGTCTTGCATGGGCCAGCGTGGAACTTCTCTATGTATTTAGTCCCACCCTGAGAAATGCTCACTGATCACCCTTTGGGAAGAACCTGGACTTGGGGCCCATATCCCTCTCCTTGGAACCTCTGTCAGGACCCTAAAATGGATAGGCCTATCACCCCATAAAGTACCCTCTAACTCCAGCTTCCTTATGATCACTTGGTGCTGATCAGTACTGAGACACGCATGGGGATGCCATAAAGGCTATTTGCCGTGGAAGGCACCCAGTATAATGGCTTTAGAGACATTTCGTGTGTGTGTGTGTGTGTGTTTGTGTGTGTATGTGAGTCCAACGCCCAAAGTCTGTGCTTTGTGTCTAGGACGCCTGTGTGCCAGACTCAGCATCACACAATTCCCAAGTACCCACCAGGAGTCACTCTTGAACACAGAGCTAGGAGATATGATCCCCCACCCCCAACCAAATATAAAATGAAATAAAAAATAGCATGAAATAAAAATATAGTTCAAAAGGGTGAAGCACATGTGTTTCATACATGAAGCCTGGACCTCAATCCTGCTGTACAGATGCCCCTAACTCAGCCACATCACCATGTAAGAAGCAACATGACAACAGCCCAAACACTGAACCATCAGGCCCAGTTTGCAAATCATCACCCAAGTGACCCATGTTGTACCTAGCTCTGATTGCGCTTTCTGCTATGTGCCATCATGACAGAGAGTGAGAGCATCAGGGGAGAGCAAACCACAGACACTGAGGGCATGTATGGACAGCTGGATAATACAGTGGCTAAAGCGCTTGCTTGCACATACTCCACCTGGGTTTGATCCCTGGCATTACTCATGGTCCCGAGTGCTGCAGGGAGGGATCAGTCCTGAGCACAGAGTCCAAAGTAAGCCCCGAGCACTGCCAGGTGTGAAGAGAGAAAGAGAGAAAGAAAGAGAGAAAGAAAGAGAGAAAGAAAGAGAGAAAGAAAGAAAGAAAGAAAAGAAAGAAAGAAAGAAAGAAAGAAAAGAAAGAAAGAAAGAAAGAAAGAAAGAAAGAAAGAAAGAAAGAAAGAAAGAAAGAAAGAAAGAAAGAAAGAAAGAAAGAAAGAAAAGAAAGAAAGAAAGAGAGAGAGAGAGAGAGAAAGAAAGAAAGAAAGAAAGAAAGAGAGAAAAAGAAAAAGAGAGGAGAGAGAGGAAGGAAGAATGGGAGAAAAAGGAAGAAGAAAGAGAGGAAGGGAGAAAGGAAAGAGAGAAAGGAAGAAAGGAAAGATGGAAGGGAGAAAGGAAAGGGAAAGAAAATAAAAGGAAAGAAAGGTATAAAGGGACAAGAAGAAACTGAGGGTTTGCAGGTGTTGTGGGACTCTCAGTGGTGCTCGGGGGCCCAGGGACCATGACAAGCAAAACTCAGGGGGACATGCAGTGCCAGGGATGAACTGGGCTCTCACTCCTGAGCTATTTCCTTGCTCTTGAAACTGAGTTTTAATGCCATAAGCAGGTGATAAATAAAGGTTTTGGGGAGAGTTAAAAATCTACCAGGGGGCCGGAGCGATAGCCCAGCAGGTAGGGCGTTGCCTTGCACGCAGCTGGCCCATGCCGGCCCAGGTTTGATCCCCGGCATCCCATATGGTCCCCGAGCACTCAGGAATTACTCCTGAGTAATTCCTGAGTGCAGAGCCAGGAGAAACCCCTGAGCATTGCCGGGTGTGACCCAAAAAGCAAAAAAAAAAAATAAATAAATAAAAATCTACAAGGGATGTCAGAAATCAGCCTTGGCCTGTGGGAGAGAAGCATGGTTCCCCAGTATTGTCAAGGCCATATGTGCTCTGGGCCCTGTGCTGCTCGGCCGCCCTCTCCACTCTTCTCACCTTTTTCACTTAATGGCTTCTCTATGGCCCAGTCTATTTCCAAGTCTTGTGACCAGGCCGTGTCATGCCTGTGTTTCCCACTGCAGGGGAGGCTGGGAGAATGCACACGGGCCTCAGACGCTTGGAGGCCAACAATGATCACTGTCCCCTGGAGGACAGAGCTCATCTTCCATCTCCCAGGACCTAGTTAATAAATTTAAAAGTAGTTACATATGTAAAGGGAGAAGAAAAATTCACTGCAAAAATAAAAACAGGGCACTGCCTTAGACAGGATCAGAGTCACTGTTCACAAAGTCCCTAATATGCAAAGTTGTAGACTAGGCAAAATTCTTAACCTTGCATGGATACAGCTTTCAGGAGAAATGGAGAGTAATGTGCAAGTGGGGAAGTGTGTGCATACTCCTGAGTGTGTGTCTGTATGAGTGTGTGTGTGGTGTCTCTGTACATATATATGTGTCTGTATGTGTGTCTTTGTATGAATGTGATGTCTCTGTATATATGAGTGTATTTGGTTTTTGTTTGTATGTTTGTTGTTTTTGTTTTGTTTTGTTTTTTGGGCACCACAGATAGTGATGGCTAACTTCTGGCTCTGGAACTGAGGAATTACTCCTGGTGGGCTCAGGGTATCATACAGGGTGCCGTGGATGGAACCTGGTCAGCCTCATGCAAGGCAAATGCCCTACTTGCTGTACCATCTCTCTGGCCCCGTAGGGAATGTGTCTGTATGAGAGTGTGTGTATGATGCTGATAGAGTGTGTGGAGGTATCACTTTATAGAGGTGATTGCAGTGACATGCCCCATTCTGCTTGGGCAGGGATGTGGAGGGAGGGAGTGGTGGGCTGGCTGGGAAGCTCTGACCCACAGAGCAGTCGGCATGAGCAAAGGGCCTGAAGCAGGAGCACACCTGGGAGCGACTGGAGAGACTGAGGGGTGGAGGAGCTGAGGTCGTGAGCAGATGAGCTGTTGTCAGGTCTGAACAGAGAAGCGAGATACTCTGACTCGCACTGAGAAGGTGCCTTATGGGTGCTGGGAGAGCAGCTTGCCAGGGGCAACTTCCTGGCTGGAGAAGAGACGGCCAGATGCACAGCTGCACGGCGCGGCCGCTTTGCGAGTGCACCAGGCTTACATAATAATCAAGTTTAGGGCCAGGTTCTTCATAGGATCTTGCCCATAAATACATTGTAATGATCATTGTAGTTGCTACAAACTGGGGAGGAGGGGTGATGTGGAATGGGGAGGGGGTGATGGGTTTTGGCCTATGGTGGTCATAGGGGCACATTGGGGGTAGGACATTGGTGGTGAGAATGGGACACTGGTGGAGGGATGGGTGCTGGAACACTGCATGAATGAGATCCAATTATGAACATCTTTATAATTGTATATCTCATGGTGGTATCACTTTACTTGTCTGTCTTCCCATTGTTCATCGATTTGCTCGAGCGGGCACCAGTATCATCTCCATACGTCCTGTCGCATGCTAGTGTAAAAGGCATCTGCTCGCTCCAGGAACACGAAGCCTCAAACCATTTGTTCAGGTCATGGAAATGAGGTCTATAATTGTTACTGGTTTTGTTGGCATATCAAAAATGACACAGGTAGTTTTGCCGTGCAGGTGGGATACTCTCAGTAGGCGCTCAGTTTGTGCATTTACTGATGAACAAATCTAAATCTAAAGATCTAAATCACAGAATCAACAACTCTGAAATAATGAGACCCAAACTTTAACAACCAAACTTAAAAAGGTATCTGTCAAGATGGCGGTCTGGGTGGTGTGTGAGGTGGGAGTGGGGAGTGGGGAGGAGCTTAAGTAAATAAGGGACATATTGGTGGAGGGAAGTTGACACTGGTGGTGGGATCAGTGTTGGAATATTATAGACCTAAAACTCAACTACGAATACCTTTGTTAATAAAATAAAATAATTTTTAAAAAGTACGGAGTTTGGGGGTAAGAGAGATAATACAGTGGGTAAAACAAATCTTGACATCTTAAGGCCAAAACATGGTGTTATAAAAATAAAAAAATAAGTTGATCTGTGAGCTATTTATAGTATTGCTTAAATAATTTTCAGGAATGGTAATTAGTTATTTAAAACAGTGTTTTTTACTTGAGAAAACTATAGCCCTAAACCTGCCAGGGTTATACTGCATTTGGAGTATCAATCAGACCCCATGGGAGGAAAACTCGCTCCCAGAGGGAGTCAGACAGAAGAACCACAGTGGGGTGAGGTTGGGAGCAACGGGCAGGGAAGGAGGCCTTTGAGCCAGCTCTTTCTTACATCTCACCTAGTCTGTGTGAATCCACAGTTTGTGGCCACATGGCCATAGCTCCGAGTAACACTGGCTAGAGTGCCTTGGAACAACCTTGGAGAAAATGCCTATTATTTTCTAGCAGGCAGTGGATTGTAGTAATTCAATAGTTGGGTTTGGCATCACACATATTCAACAGACATTTATGAATGAATTTAAATGCCAAGTGTGTGTCAGGCCTGTATTTCAGTAGAACAGATTAAAATTGTGCTTTCTTGATGCATTCATTGTTATAGGGGAAGACCGTAAGAAAGAATAAACACAGGGGATCCAGAGAAATTACATAGGAGGTAAGGTACTTGCTTTGCATGTGGCCAAAGCCAGCGTAAATTCCTTACCCCATATATGGTCCTCTGAGCACAACCCGGTGTCATTTCTGAGCAAAGAGTCAGAAACAGACCATGAGCACTACTAGATGTGGCCCAAATATCGCCCCTCTCCTCATCTCTCTGTAAGAATAAACAGGAGATGAAAGAGATCTCAAAGGTCTGGAGCTGCCTTTCTCAACTGGGGGGTCATATGTCCTCCTGTGGGTTCCAATGATATTTCATGGGGTGCACCAAAAAAAATCGCACAAATTGGGGGGGTGGTGGCTGTTGGGAAGCCACAGGAGTCCCAAACAATACCAAGGAACAAGTTCCCTTTTATTTCAAAGACTGGGGTCAGACACAAAACCACGAAGTTCAGCTCAGTTCCAAAAGTCTTTGCTAATTACCAATAATTAAACAAGCTCTGCTACTACAATCCAAGATAATGGGATTCCCCAGACCTCTAGCTCTTGGGCAGACCTCCAACCATACACGTAGGCCCAGATCTCCCAGCAGAGTGGCCCTTATATACCCAAAAGCCATAATCCTTTCTTTTTTAGGTATAGATGTAGGGTGATACAACACTTGTCTCAGGTCCAAACAAACGATTATGCCAGGACCTAGTTCTTTCCTCTGAGATTATCTCTTATGTCAAAACACTAGCGAGAGAGAGGATGGGGGATGGTATAAAGAAATACATCTTAATGGATGTATATTCATGGGGAGAAACACATCATAATATCATGGACTTCATGCAGTCTAGATGATACCCACAAGGTCCTTCTTATTTCTTTTCTGCACCAGGGTAATTCTGAGTATTTTATCCTCTGTTTACTGAAAAGGGTCATGCTCACTTGCTTGAGGGCAAACTAGCATGATCTCTCCTTAGATCTTAAATGGTCTCAACATAGCCATGGTGGTGATCTCTGGGTAAACTCTAACTGTCCTGCACTGGGACCAGTAGGTGTTAAAAAGAATTGTGCTCAATCTAGATAGCATTGAAATCATAGTAGAGATTATAATAATGTTTCAAAGTTATTAAGTCAGAGTCAACATGACTCCTATAACTGCCACACCCTCCATCAGTGTTTACATAAAAAGAAGAATGTCTTTAGCATGAACCCTGGTTTAAAGACACATAAAGAGCTTAAACTATAAGTAGCTCTAACAGCAAAGACCCCAAGCTAGCTAGGCCATGTCATCCAACAGTGGTATGACATGAAATTAGGGACTAACGAGTAGGGTAGGAGCAAGGCACAGGAATGGAACAAGGTCAAGAAACACTGGTCTGCATCTCGTGTTCTGCAGGCAACAGACCTCAGCGCTGTAAAATTTCAGGAGCACTATATGGTGCAACCCTGAGCACTGAACCAGGATTCATCCTCAAGAACTACTGTTGGTACCAAAACCAAACCAAACAAAATAAAAACTTTTATAAAAAACTAAAATTTTTCCTAATGTCCTTGGCATCTTTTCCTCTGCAAATACACAAACACGCACAAGCACTGTACATCACACACACACACACACACACACAAATGCATCACTGTCAAGCTAATTATACATATCCAATTTCTCTGCTTAACTTGCTTTCTAGATCTTAATTTGCTGAATAATGTTCTGAGAGAAGTAGCACAGCATTAAAATTGCTTAATTCCAAACTCATGTTGTACACACTGTGTGTCACTTTCTATCTCAATATACTCCAAAGATGCATTTTATTTTATTATTGTTGGTTTGGGAGGACTAACCCAGCTGTGCTTAGGGCTTATTCCTGGCAGTGCCTGGAGGACCAGGCATAGCGCTAGGATGCAATCCAGGTCAGTTGTAAGCACAGCAAATGCCGCTTTTGCCGAACTATGACTCCGGGTCCAATAATGCACTAAAAAAAAGTGGTTGATGGGACTGGAGCGACAGTACAGTGGGGAAGGTGCTTGCTTTGTGCACACCCCACCTGGATAAGCCAGGAGTGAGCCCTGAGCACTGCTGGGTGTGGGCTACAAACAAAAACAAAGCAAAAAAATTAAAAAATTTTGAGATTAATTGTATGACTACATAGTTTCACCAACATATTATCTCACCTTAAAAAGAAAACTATTTTCAAAGTATTTCCCAGTATTAACAAATTCTTTTTAAATTACATTTACTTAAATATGTGCAAAGATAAACTGAATATAAACTATTATTAAATATCTCACATAACTATAAAATTGAAAACACTGAAAAGTCTCTGCCTTAACTGTTGTCACCCATTCTTAGACAACTATCAAAGCCTTTTGGGGAGTGGGAAGCAGGTATTGGAGCCAGACTGGGATGCTCAAAGCTTACTCCTGGCTCTATGCTCAGGGGTCACTCTGGGGACCCTATGTGATGCTGGGAACTGAGCTAGTGTTGGCTGCGTGCAAGGCAAGTTATCTCTCTGGACCCACTTTTAATAGGCAGGGAATGACATCATTTTCCCAATATGCTCAGCCTACCTCCAACACTTTGAAAGTAGAACCTTTCTATTTGGTATGATTTAATCAGTTACTTTAGGAGTTGGAAAGGATTATTTTGGTTTTGTGTACGACTTCACAGAGCTGTTGGAAACCAAATCCAGGCCTCTCTCATACTGAGCAAACTCTCCAGCCCCTCGAGTCATCTCCCTGCCCCTGAGAACACTACTAATATTGACTGTATAAAATTATGAATTGTTCCAAGGCCCGAAATATGACTTACCAAATCATACCAAATAGGAATGGTCTCCTTTAGGATAGCAGGGAAAATCCATGTATGTCTACTCTTAGCCATCTATAAACTGTCTAAAGAGATAGGTATGTTAAACAACTAGATTAATAAATTATAATATAGTCTATATGGAACTTAACCTTGCCAAGACTGCTATACTATGATGGTTTTCATTCCATTTCATTTATTTTCAAAATGCTTGTCAGATCCACTGCAGTGGGTCTCATCAGTCTCTTACACCAACGAGAACTTGTAATCTTCACTTTGGGAAACAATGGGTGTCCACAGGCCAAAGATATTCCTCTTTAGAGTTCATATCCCCAGCCCACATGCTAATGCTAATTAAAAGAAAGAACAAGCAGTAAGTTAATTCAAGTTTCAAAAACTAATAAGGGATCAGAGAGCTTAACTGACTCAAGATCACACAGTGGCACTGGAACTCAAGTCTGTCTAAAGAGGAAAGTTTGTGCTCATTCCAATGCCCAGAAAGTCATATTTTTCTGAAAACAGAGTCTGAGGAAGGGGATTGGTGCACATCACTTATGAATGAGGTGCTCACAAAAGAAAGGGATGAGGGCAGAGAAGGATGTAGTCTTCGCTGGACACTGGTTTCTTTAGCCCTAAACCACTGGAAGCTCTAGAACATGAATCCGGGAGGTCAGAAGGAGCCAATATTTTGTACCTATCTCACTGAGAGTCATTGGCTGTGGGCCGCAGGGGGGAGAGGAGAGAGAAGTCCACAAGTGAGGGAATTCCCTGGAGAAGAGGGCAGCTGTGAGGCATTTGCCTGCCAGAGAAGCTTCCAGGACGTGAGCCATGTGGAACATGGGTACCATCCAGTTCCCTCACTTGCATCCCAATCACTGAACGTGTAAACTGGTCAGCAAGCTTCCTCAGTAGTAAGATGGAAGCGATCTTGTGCTCTGCCATGGTTGTTATGAAGAATAAGTGAGATCCTGTGTGTCTGGCATTAAGTTTAGAGTCCGTGGATTCTTAGTACTTCATAATTGTTAGTTTAAGTAAAATAATTATATTTTGACAATGACTAGCCATTTATATTATTAATGGTTATGATTGTGCTTTTCCATGGCAATTGGCAATCAACCTTACTGTGAAATCTCAGCTAGTAGCTGAAAGAGGATGAGCATTCCTGAAATAGGAACTCCTGTCTTCCTGCTGGCAGGAACAGCACCTTCTGGCTCTGCTCTGCCTGTGGCAGCTTAGTTACTAAATAAAGTCTTGGGGAGTTCAAGGAAACTTCCCGTTCAGCAAGAACCCCTGAATGTTGGGCTCCTGGGAGGACACCCAAGGATTTCAGTCAGTATGGACTCAGGTATAGCTCATAGAGATAGGATGGAAGGGCCTATCTTCAAGGCCTTGGAGAGGGTCATCCTGGGACCTTCTCAGTGTCCCAAGCAGAAAGAGAACAAGCAGACAGGTAAACAGGCCTTGGTGCTTTCCTTGTCTGACACCATTCCCTGCCTGCTGTCTGACCACCGCCCCCCCAAGTTCCCTTTACTCACCGACAGGAATGGCTGAAATGTCCAGTTTCTATTGAATTCCAGAACCTTAAATGCCTCTTTCCACACATTCAGGTACTTGCAGAAAGAAGCAAACCATGGCTGCTGCTCAAGGCAGCGATTTCATGTTGTTTGATGTGACAGCAACCTGCCTTTCCTTTCGGTACCTGGACCACACGTGAAGGGGTTTGGGGTAGGGCGGAAGAGTGAAGAAGCGGACCCCGGAGGCTGTCACGTGACCTATAGCTGTATAATCATGACTCTATATTTCTGGAAATCTCTTCTGAGACCTTCAGCTTAATGGGATCAGGTTTCTTTGTTCCTGGCCCCTCTCCCTAGTTTCAAAGGAGACATGTTGTTCACTTTGCAGACCTGTTCACTTTGCTGCCTCCTTTTCTGATTCCAGTATCTCAACCACCACCTTGGCTGAGGATTCCCAAATTGGATCCTGCCTCCTTCTCTCCAGAATATCAACCTGACGTCAAATGCAGCAAATCTAAATTGAACCAGTTTTAAGAGTTCACTTGTGGCTCCCTCTCACTATGAAAGACTTAATGTCATTACGAGTTTATCCGAGGTTAGAAACTAGAGTCTTCGCTTGGCCTCAAGAAATGGATGTCGTGTTTCCACTGCTTGTCTCACCACTAGGGTGTCTAGTTCTTCTCCAACTTCCCTTGTACCCAGAGCCACCCCCTTCATGCCTGCCACCACTCACCACATGCATGAGCCATGCTGCTAGTCTCCCAACTGATTCACCTGCTTTTCCCTCCTCACCATTTTTGCTGGCATTCATTGATTCTACAAATTAAGTCCCTACTAATCCCTGTTTTAAGATACAGGGACACAAGGATAAACCAGACAAGGCCCCTTGCCTCATTAAAAAGGGTAGCCAGATCCTAGACAATAAATTAAGGACTTTTAGTTGAAGATGGCAGATTGAAACTTTCTCATGGGGTTTTGTCTGCCAATCCCTCACAAAACAGTCAAACGCATAAAGTAAAAATAAGTCAATAAAAGGTACCAACAGCATGCAGTAATGTAAGAGGTACATCTGGTGGGCAGAGAAAAGAAACAAGACTCTGGAATAAGAAGTTTGGTTCCACACTGCTGGGAGCTGCCATGGAGACTCTCCAAAGCCCTGAAGCGCCTCACTAACATCTCCAAGCTGACAGAGGCCAAATGGGGATGTTTACCATTTTCTGGATTGGGAAATTGTAGAAACAGTCATTGGGGGAGAAAAAAGGTAAAGAGCCAGGGTGCAGGGATAGTGAACAACAGGGCTAATTCTGACCAAAATGAAGGCTCTTGGTCAACAAACTGAAGTTTGGCAACAACGCCATGTTCCACGCCTCGTGGGAACAGTGCTCACTGTCCAAGCCAGAGGAGCCGCTTCTTACACGCCTCCAGCCACAGCAAACAGGGCCGAGCCCAGGCATTGAACGCCAACACCCTGCCCACGAGCCTCCCCCCACCCTCCACTCCCAGATCCCTCACCAGCACAGAGAAACTAAGAACAAAGCGATCTCAAACGCCAGAAGAACAGAGGCCAGAAGTCACCCACACTTTAACAGCACCAACAAAACAAATGTGGTTCCTAGCATGAGCAAAGCAAAAAGTAAAGAACACGCCAACTCCCAAATGAAGCTCCAAAGGGGATGAAGAAATGCAGCGTTCAAAGGTGACCCGGAAGTCTAGGTCAGCAAAAGGTGACCTCTGGGTTTCTTCTGGTCAGATGGTGAAGCAACAGAAATGGAAACTTTCTGGTTTCAGGAAGACAAATAGAAGACAGCATTGTTATAGAACTGAAATATAAATTTGATATACAAAGCAAAAAAAAAAAAGATGAAACCCAGAGATAGTGTTGAAAGTGTTAAAATAATCACAATCACTGAAGAGAAAGAAATAGATAGATATGGGGCAGAGAGAGAGAGAGAGTCTGAGAGAGGAGAGAGTCTGAGAGAGGAGAGAGAGTGTCTACCATAGAGGCAGGCTTGGGGGGTGGGTGGGGGAAAGGGTGGGAGGGAAACTGGGGACATTGGTGGCAGAAAATGTGCACGGGTGAAGGGATGGGTGCTGGAACACTGTATGGCTGAAATTCAGGCATGAACTATTTTGTAACTATATTTCAGAGTGACTCAATAAACATTTTTAATTGATTTTAAACTTTTTTGATATTAGAGCTTCAAGTTATCTAATCTATTTGAACTCTAAAATTTTATCAATTCTTGAGGTTATTGTCCACATCAAAAAAATTTAAAAAGCAAAACTATGACTAAATAGATAAAATTAAATACCTTCGGCATCACAATGAGAAAATAAAGAAAAAAATTTAAATACCTGATAGAAAAATCAGCTCAGAGGAGCAACACTAGGCAAATCTTGGCCCTCTTCACAATGACAGTCAAGGCCAGGGCACTAGGGACGCTGGAGTAAAGACAAGGCCACCCTATCAGTGGAGGAACAAGGAACACTGTTGTACACTGAGTATTGTAAAGCTGAGTTTATGCATTTCTTGCTGATTTCACACTGGGATAGCAATTGCCTGTAACAATTGCTGCAAGTTTATAGAAGACAAGCCCAGAAACGTTGGTACAACACTGCCTATGATTATAAAAAGTGAGAAACAGCTTGTCAATTGACAGGAGACTGGACAAAAACCAGGGACTACATTAATAAAATTGAGTTCTCTGTTGCAGTGATAATAAAAGAACCACAGCTACACTCATCAATATGATCAAATTATAGAAATACTCTGAAATCATGCATTTATTAGAAACACAATTAAAATCACAGTTAAAGAAAATTTCCTGGTGAGTCTATAAAGAAAACCTGCTTTAGCAATTCTTGCAGATGAGGGGCAGGAGATATAAGCAGCCTCCCCATTGTGGTGACCCAGTTGGGAATACACTCACACAGATCTGTTGTTTTAGGATTACACTATATAGGTCATGTATATTCTTCCGTATGTGTGGGCATTTCACATTAGTCTTGAAAGAACATTATCATAGAGACAGAAAGTGCCTCAGTAAAGACCCAGACACCAGAAAGCCTGACCTGAAGTTGGTTTTTGGGTACAGGCTCAACAATTCAACCTGAAGTAACACAAAATAAAGGCCTTTTTCTATCTCTGAAATATTTGTCAAGAAGCAAGGATCATGTTTAGGAACCTAAGAGAGTACAGGAATTAAGGCTCTTGTCATACATTCTTCAAAAAGAAATTAACTCCTGAAATTTGTATATAATAATAAACCCCCACGAATAGCTAAAGCAATCCTTGGGAAAAAGAAGATGGGAGGCACCACCTTTCCTAACTTCAAATTTTACTACAAAGCAGCAGTAATTAAAATAGCATGGTATTGGAATAAACACAGACCTATAGACCTATGGAATAGAGTTGAGTACCCTGACACCCATCCTCAAATACATGGTCATTTAGTCTTTGATAAATGAGCAAAAAGTACAAAATGGAGCAAGGTAAAGTCTCTTCAACAAATGGTGCTGGGGAAACTGGGCAGCTCCATGTAAAAAAATGAATTTGGACCTCTCTCTAACACCACCTGTCTCTCCCACCACAAAAGTCAGGTCAAAATGGATTAACGATCTCAATATCATATCTTAATCCATAAAGTACATTGAAGAATACATAGGAAAATCTTCTACAACATTGAAGCTAAGGCATCTTCAAAGATGAAACACCACTAACAAAGTAATAGGAAGAAAGATAAACATATGGGACTACCTTTAACTAAAAAGCTTCTGCATCTCAAAAAGAAACAGTAACCAAGATGCAAAGACAGCCCACAGAGTGAGAAAAAATATTTACCCAGCGGTGCTCATGGTGAGTCACATAGCTGCCAGCCCTGTGCTTATGAATTACTCCTGGTGATGCTTGAGGGACTATCTGGAATGTTGGAAATCGAACCTGGTTGGCCAGGTACAAGGCAAGTGTCTTATCTGCTGCACTAGCTCTCCAGCCCTCTGTTCATTCTTCTTCTTATTTTTTTAAATCTTAGGATACCAAAGTGTAGTTTTGCTTTTCTGTTTTTATTTAAAAATAATATACTTGGGGCTGGAGCGATAGTCCAGTGGGGAGGGCTTTGCCTTGCATGCAGCTGACCCGGTTTCAATCTCAAACATCCCATGTGGTTCCCAAACACTGCCAGGAGCAATTCCTGAGTTCAGATCCAGGAGTAAGCCCTGAGCATCGCTGGGTGTAGCCCCCATCTGTCTTTGTGGTACCCCAGTAAGGAAAATACCTTCATCTGAATCTTTCTACCTTGTTTTCCCTTTAGTTCTTCAGTTTTTAAATTGCATTGAAATATATTTATGTAAAATACTATTTCATGAGGCATCCAGGAGGGATGGCAGGTTCTAGTCCTGACCCACCACCCCAGCAGAGCCTCGCAAGAAGCCAGAGGAACCCCCACACCATGAGGGCCTCCATTTTCCACATCCGGACTCCCCTTTCCTCAGAGCTCCACCCAGCAGAAGAGCTGATAACAGTTGCTCAAGTTTTGAGGTAACAACTAGAGTATCCCACCCACACGGCAGAGCCTGGCAAGCTACCCGTGTCATATGTGACATGCCAAATACCAGTAACAATTATAGACCTCATTCCCATGACCTGATGGACTGTTTGAGGCTCTTTATGTTCCTGGAGTGGAATGATGCCTTTGGGCTATCTTGCATGTGACAGGACGAATTGAGATGTTACTGGTGCCTGCTCGAAGCAAATCGATGATCTACGGGAAGACAGTGATACAGTGATACCCATCTGACAAGGGGTTAATATCAGGATATATCAGACACCGCAGAACTTCACAAGAAGAAAACAGCCAACCCCAACAAAAAAATGGGGGAGAAGAAATGAACAGAAACCTCGACAAAGAAGAAATTCAAATGGCCAAAAGACATGAAAAATGCTCATCATCACTAATCATCAAGGAGATGAAAATAAAAACAACAATGAGGTATCATCTCACATCACAGAGACTGGCACACATCCAAAAGAGAAACAACAACCACTGCTTGTGTGGATGTGGGGAGAAAGGGAACTCTCATCCATTGTTGGTGGGAATGTTGGCTGGTACAGCCTTTTTGGACAATATGGACATTCCTCCAAATGAGAAATTGAGCTCCCATTTCACCCAGTCATACCATTCCTGGGAATATACCCTGGGAAGCCAAAAACACAGCAGAAACACCATCTACAATTCTATGTTCATAGCAGCACTATTCACAATAGCCAGAATCTGGAAACAACCAGAGTGCCCAAGAACAGACGACTGGATAAAGAAACTGTGGTACATCAACATAATAAAATACTATTCAGCTGTTAGGAAAAAAGAAGTTATGAAATTTTCCTATAAATGGATGGACATGGAAAGGATCATGCTGAGTGAAATTAGCCGGAAGGAAAAGGACAGATATAGAATGACTGCATTTATTTGTGGGATATAAAAAATTACATATATAATATGATACCAATATATACCAGGGAAACATGGATTAGTAGGTCTTGTCAATAGGTGGAATCAACTGCAAGTGTGTGGGAGTCAGAGGTTAGGTAAGACAGAGAAGGGAACAGTGTACTAATGATCTTTGGAAATGGTAATACCAGCCTAGATCTGAGCATTAAATAGAGGCAAAGGGATATACATAACCTCCTAAATGTATGTAGTACAAGACACAATGTGTAAGAGAAGGAGAGAGAGAGAGAGAGAGAGAGAGAGAGAGAGAGAAGAGATAAAAGAGCCTGCCATAGAGGCAGGCTGTGGGAGGGGAAGGGAATTGGGGACATTGGTGGTGGGAAATGGACACTGGTGGAGGGATGGGTGCTGTAACACTGTATGACTGAAACCCAAACATGAACATTTTTGTAGTTGTATATCTCATGGTGGTATAATAAAATTTTTTAAAAAAAGACTTGTCATAAATGCAGCTGACCCCAATTTAATTTTTTTGTTTTTGATTTTTAGCTTTTTGGGGTCACACCTGGTGATGCTGAGGTAATTATTCCTGACTCTGCACTCAGGAATTACTCCCTGGCGGTGCTTGGGGGACCATATGGGATGATGGGGATTGAACCTGGGTCAGCCATGTGCAAGACAAACGCCCTACCCACTGTACTACCACTACAGCCCTCCCAATTTATTGGTTAACATTACATATAGTTCCCCTGATCACCACCAGGAATGATCACTGAGTGAATAATCCTTGAATTATTCCAGGAATAATCCTTGAATACTTCCAGGGTTGGCCCCAAATCCAATCTCCCCAAAAATATTTTCACTTTAAAAAATTGTTGCTCAGACCAGGTCATTTTAGGATCTTTCTCACTTGTACACTTCCAACAATCATTCTATTTGCATCAAACTGGAGAAGTTATGGGGAATGAGGAATTATGATGTCACACTAGAACTCACTATTAAATAATCAGATAAATACATCATACATTATCATTATTAGTATCCATAGGACAAGCCATAAAGTGTAATAGAAGAGAGACTGGGAAATACAGGGACATAGACAAAAGAGATCACTTGATCACTTGAATGAATGAATCCTGTTATTCATCGACTTGCTCGAGCAGGCGCCAGTAACATTTCCATTGGACTCTATCACGTGCCAATGTAGCCCAATGGCATCTGGTTGATTCAGGAATATGAAGAAGAGCCTCAAATCGCTCCTTCAGGGTCTTGACGAAGAAGTCTGACCATCTTGTAGGTGGGTGGCCACGTGATCTTTGTCATCCCGTGGGATCCAGTCAGTAATGGCTCTAGTCCAGCGGTTGTCTCCAAATCACATTACATGTCCAGCCCATCTGATTTTCGATGCCTTGGCAAACGAGACAGCCCCCTGGATTCTGGAATAGCGACGGAGGTCAGAACTCCGGATTCCTTCTCTCACTTGAGTGAGGCATGATATTCCAAGCATAGCTCTTTTGATTCCTCTTTGGGAGACCCAAATAGCATTCTCATCCTGCTTTTGTAGGGCCCAGGTCTCTGAGGCATGTTAATGCAGGGAGAATGGTGGAGTCAAAGAGATGTGCCTGGAGCCGGAGGTTCTTTGTTCTTTGGCTATTTCTTCGATGCCTTTGAAGGCAGTCCATGCTGCTCTCTTCCTCCTTGCGCAGCTCAGGTTTTAGTTCGTTCATCATGTTGACTTCTCGACCTAGGTACACATAACTGCTGCATTCAGAGATGTTTGTTCCATTGAGACAGATAGAAAAATGCGCCTGCAATGGGGGGGCAGGCAGGGTTTGGGTGGGTGTGTTTGGGAATTGGGTGGTGGGAATTGGCACTGGTGGAGGGATGGATTCTGGAACACTGTATTGTAGAGACCTAATTATGAACATCCTTGTAAGTCTATATAACACATGGTATAATAAGGATTGGGAAAGATGAAGGAGAGACGGAGAGAGACAGAGAGAATGGGAGCGAAGGAAGAAATGCCTGCTCTGGAGCTGGGAGAGGGGGAATGTGGAGACATTGGTGGTGGGAATGGGGCACTGGTGAAGGGATGGGTGCTGGAAAATATATGACTGAGACCCAATTATGAACATCTTTGTAATGTTGTTCTCATGGTGGTAAAATAAATTTTTTTTTTAAAAAAATTGTTGCTTAGGACAACTAATTAATGCTTTTTTTTTTTTTTTTTTTGCTTTTTGGGTCGCACCCGGCAATGCTCAGGGGTTTCTCCTGGCTCTGCACTCAGGAATTACTCCTGGCGGTGCTCGGGGACCATATGGGATGCCAGGGATCGAACCTGGCTGGCACAGGCCGCCGCGCAAGGGCAAACGCCCCTACCCGCTGGGCTATCGCCCGGCCCCAATGCTTTTTCTGATGAAGTCTTTCATTTTAAGTATAACTGTGATGCTATCCACTTGTGACAAGTTATATTGTGTTAATCATCCCTACTCTAATAGACAATACTTTCATTATTATCTATTAATAAATGTATATAACAGAATTTTAAAATGTTTTTAAAAAACATTTTTAAAATGTTTTTGAAATATCTGCTGTGAGAGCACTATATATCCCTCTCAGATATATAGGGGCAGAGCGCTAGCCCTGCGGGTAGGGCATTTGCCTTATGCAGACAGCCTGGGCTGGCCCGGGTTCGATCCCCCGCATATATCCTCATAAAAATAAATTGCATATTAATCATTATTTCTATTTTAAAATATGAAAATTTTGAAACACTATATTTCTACCAAGTGACTCATAGTTTATCAATACTGTCACTGAGACTGTTATTATTTAAAAATAAGTAAAATATTATAGAAATATGGAATAATTTCTGAATTGGTAAGCATTCCAAGGACTTCTTGAGAATTATAATTTATTCTGAATCCCAAAAGTTTACAAGCTAGTTACTTTTGCCTAATGAACTTCTACATATTCTTTAAATAAACATTTGAACAACAGTTAAATGTTCCTTCTCCCCTCTTCCTGAAAACTTTGTGTTTAAAGAACAAAAACAGATGCTGAGAATTATAATACACTGTAAGGTGCTTGACCTGCACACAGCCCCCTCTAGGTTGATCCTGAGCACAGAGCCCAGAATAAGCCTTGAGCACAGATGGGTGTGACCCAAAAATCCAGAAGGAAGGAAGGAAGGAAGGAAGGAAGGAAGGAAGGAAGGAAGGAAGGAAGGAAGGAAGGAAGGAAGGAAGGAAGGAAGGAAGGAAGGAAGGAAGGAAGGAAGGAAGGAAGGAAGGAAGGAAGGAAGGGAAGGAAAGAAGGAAGGGAGGAGGGGAGGGAGGGAGGGAGGGAGGAGGGAGGGAGGGAGGGAGGAGGGAGGGAGGGAGGGAAGGAAGGAAGGAAGGAAGGAAGGAAGGAAGGAAGGAAGGAAGGAAGGAAGGAAGGAAGGAAGGAAGGAAGGGAAGGAAGGAAGGAAGGAAGGAAGGAAGGAAGGGAAGGAGAGGGAAGCAGGGGGAGGGAGAGGAGCGGAGGGGAGGGGCAGGCAGGGGAGCAGAAGGGAGGGAAAGAGAGCTAGCCTTACTCCTCTCTCCTTTCCAGCATCTGACTATGTCCGGCATGTGCTTCCAGGAAACTCTTCATCAGCAAACATTTATTATGTGAGCAGCACCATCCAACTTTCTTTTCTTTATGATCTTATTTTCCTTTTCCAGCAATTCTATGAGATAGGTATTATTATGTCTCCCATTTTGCATATATATCGAACAAACCAATTTTTTAAAAAATGGGCCAGAGCGATAGTACAAGTGGCTGACCTGGGTTTGATCCCCAACACTCCATATGGTCCCCTGAACACCTCCAGGAATAATTCCTGAGCTCAGAGGCAGGAGTTAGGCTTGATCACTGACAGAAGTGGACCTCAATCAAACAAAAAACCAGGACTGGTGTAAGGAAGCTACACACTGGGCCCCTTTAGAGAGCTCAAGGACTTTCTAGCCAGGTCAAAGGACTCCAGGCAGTCAAAGAAACTATTGTCTTGTGGGTGCTTCCCTGGAGGTGACGCGCCTGACCGCACAACAAGGCTGGGATGACCTCCGCAGAGGGCTGAGCCAAGGCCAACACCAGTCACGGCCACCCCCACGCCCCAGCACATCATAAATTTCTGGGCTCGCTGCAAGGCCAGCGAGCTGAAGAACAACTGCCTTTGGAAGAAGGAATCCTGAAACTGGATGTAGGCCAAGACACACAGAAGGAATCCTCTGGCAGACACAGGGCGTGCTGCAAAGCGAGAGGGACCTTAAAAAATCATCCAAGACTCAATTTTTGTTCCTAAGATGAGGAATCAGAGGCCTGTGGAGGTTAAAGAAACCATCCAAGGTCTCACATCTCACTCTTATAGAAAAGGAGAGGTGGAAGAAGAGCCCAGGTCACTTTCCTTCTTCCCTGGATCTGCTGAATGTTGATTCGCATGATTTACAGTCTCTGCTCAGGTAAAGGCCGGCAGAAGGCTTCCCTTTTGTTTCCATTGCATGTGATCTGGAGAGGACTTGGGGAGTGCCAGGACAACCATGGTTCTATTTTGTTTGTCTTTGCTGTTTGGGGAGGGGTTACACCCTGCAGCTCTCAAGGGCTGCTCCTGGCTCTGTGCTCTGGCTTGCTCCTGGCAGGGCTCAGAGACCATGCACTGCCAGGGAGCCCGATCCCAGCTTCCGCAAGCAAAGCAGGCGCTCAGTTGGCTGGATTCTCTCTCCAGCCCCCAGACACCAGTTTTGCTTAGGTGCAGGAGTACTGGGCCAGGAGCACTGTGCGCCTACCATGTGCTTTCATTTCATGTTCCAATCCACCAGCAGAACCCCCGGTCCTGTAGTCTCTCAAGCAATCTCTCCCAGATGTGGCCAGTTGAACTCCTGTATTTTCTCAGCCCTTCCATTCTGGCCGACGGTCCACTCTTATCAACCTTGGCTATACTGGGGACTTTCTAGTTTGATTGATCCCATTGGTATCTTTTGTTCTGGAATTTGGTGCTTGGACTGATCAAGGATATTCATGCGAGGCTGGCTTGCTCCTCTTGAACACTGACTCCAAGATAGCCAGTGCCCTAAATCTCTATAGTAATAAGCACACTCCATTGTCTGTGAGTGCCAGGGCTAGAGCTCAAAATGGAATTTTATATCCCTCGTGTCTTATGGGAGGAGGCAATAAGTCAAGTCAATAATCTGCTAAATTAAACGTGTTTTAGATTCTTGACAAATTAATCTTCCTGACAAAGTTTTAAACATGCATAAAGCTGTGTTTGTTTTTATATAACTGCAAGTAAATAGAATATCAAAGACACCTAAATTTTATTATTATAGGACATGTACAATGTTTGTTTGATGAACTGGCAATGTTTAGATAAGTAAAAAAATAATAGGATGTACATAATTCACTTATTATTTCTTTCATAATTAAGTTTTCTTCTTTTATTTGAACCACATTATTATTGTAGAAAAAACACAAAATTATAAAATTTATATAAAAATATGAAATTCTTATAATTGTATTTTAAAAAATAAAAATAAGAATGTTGTAAAAATAAGTTTTACATTAGTAGTACTGTCTAAAAAATTTAAATAACAAAATAAATGATTTTCAAGGTATATAAAATTTTAATTTTATGAAAATATGAAGAAACAGAGGTCAGAGAGATAGTATAATGAAAAGGGTGCTTGCCTTACATGTGGCTGTCTCAGCTCAATCTCTAGCATTCCATATGGTACTCTGAGCCTGCCAGATGTGATCCCCGAATGCAGTCAGGGAGTAAGGCTTCAGCATTGCTAGGTGTGCTCCCAAATATATTAATAAGCTAAAAATAAAACTATATTTAAAGGCTATCTACAAATATTTCAATTTCTATATTAAAAATTAAAAGTTATATATTAAATAAGGATCGTAATAAAACATTCTTGCCAAATTTGTTATTAAGAATACAATTTTGGTTTAACTCATTGAAAATTTAGTTAAATTTTATTACATTTGTCTTAAAAGAAAACTATTGGCACTTAGCAGCCCATGCCAAAGTCATTACAATTCAGCAGTTCCCATTATCTGCTTTTTTTGAGTAGAGTTTTTTGAGAGAGAAAGAGACCACATTTACATAATTTGTACTACAATCTGCTATTATCATCGTTTCATGCTCTATTTCATTCTTATTCCTTATTATCTCACTGTGCCTAGTTTATAGATCACAGATATGTACATGAGGAAGAAACTGTACCATTCAGTCCTGTCCACAGCGTCAGGCATCAGAGGGGACCCCTCTGTGGATAAGGGGGTGTCACTGAAATCAGAGACACAGCCCAACTCCTCAGAAGCTCTTACCTCTGGAACACAAGTAAAAATCCACTTTTTTTCAAGTATTCTGTATTTACAAAGTTGCCTACTTGTTCAAAACTTACTTGCAGTCCCCAAATCAAGGGTTGCTACTCTTTCATGGTCATTTGGGGACTGAGTGAATGTGAACCTGTGAGTCCCTGCACACATTCCCAGCAGTGACTGAACAGTGACCTTCCCTTTCAGCTCTCGGACCAGACACAATGTACTGTTTGGGGCCTACTTGATTTTCATTTGGTGCTTTTGTGCAGTGTGGATGACTCCCAGCACTGCGATGGTGTCCCAGCTTCCTACTAGGATGCTGCGCAGGGAAGCGTTTGCTGGATCAGCTCCTCAGGCAGGTGCTTCAGCATGAAGTCCATGTGAAACCCATGAACCCCTGCATCTTGGGTCGATTGTCCTTCACTTGTCACTTGTCTTCCCGTTGTTAATCGATTTTTTTTTTGAGCGGGCACCAGTAACATCTCCATTCGTTGGGAATGAGGTCCACTATTGTTATTGGTTTTGGCATATTGAATACACACCACGGGTAGCTTGCCAGGCTCTGCCATGGCTCTGGGTTCATCCCAGGGGCCCAGTCTTTTTCTATGTCAGACTATCAACCATCCAGGGCCCACGAGGCAGAGCCCTGGGTATAGACAAGTCTGTCTCCTGTCTGCCACCTGCTGATGCAGCTAGGCTCCACAGCCACACCTGCAACCTCAATGGGCAGCCAATTGTCCTTAAATAGAAATATATAACAAATCCTAGGTGTGCACAGAGACTGGCACACATTCAAAACAGCAAGAACAATCAGTACTGGCATGGATGCAGGGAAAAAGGGACTCTCATCCACTGTTGGTGGGAGTGCTGATTGGTCCAGCCCTTTTGGAAAACAATATGGACTTTCCTCTGAAAACTAGATATTGAGCTCCCATTTGATCCCAGGAGCAATACCACTCCTGGGAATATACCCTGGAGACCCAAAAACACATAGCAGAAACACTATCTATACTTCTTTATTCATCGCAGTGCTATTCACGATAGCTAGAGTCTGGAAACAACCTAAGTGCCTGAGAACAGAGGACTGGATAAAGAAACTGTGGGACATCTATACAATGGAATACAATAGTATTCCATTGTATAGATGTCCCACAGTTTCTTTATCTTAATACAATTTCTTAATACAATAGTATTCCATTGTATAGATGTCAGCTGAAAAAAGCTGGCGTCTTTTTAAGCTGTCAGAAAAGACAAAATTATGAAATTTACCTGAAAAATGGATGGACATGGAGACTATCATGCTGAGTGAAATTAGTCAGAAGGAAAAGGACAGATATAGAATGACTGCATTCATTAATGGGATATAAATATATACCAGTGTTTTACTAAGTGTGGGAAATGGTAATGTCAGACTAGAATTCACCATTGAATATAAACAAAGAGACTTACATGATAAACCCTAAATGCCTGCAGAGCTAGCCGCACTGTGTAAAAGAAGAGGAAGAGAGATGCAGAGACAGAGACAGAGAGAGAAAGAGAGGAAATAGGGGGGGTACCTGCTATTGAGACAGCCTGGGGATGGGCGGGAGGGGGTGTGGGTACATTGGTGATGGGAATGGGGCACTGGTGAAGGGATGGGTGCTGGAATACTGTATTACCAAGAACCAATTATGAACACCTTTGTAAGTGTATGTCTTATGGTGGTATAATTAAAAATAAAAAATTGTCAAAAAAGCAGAAAACAAATTCTAGGTGTGGAGGGCTGTTAGAGCACCAACCCTAAATTTGCCTAGGGGTGTTTCAGCATACTGCAGCTTCAGTATTTGTTGGAACTTGATGCACCTCAGGACTGAGTGAAAACCACCGCACACTCAAATTAAAGAGTGATGTTTCTTTTTTTTTCTTTTTGGATCACACCTGGCAATGCTCAGGAGTTACTCCTGGCTCTGCACTCAGGGTTTACTCCCTGGCAGTGCTCCGGGGACCATATGGGATGCTGGGGATTGAACCTGGGTCTGCTACCTGCAAGACAAACGTCCTATCCACTGTGCTATCACTCCAGCCCCAAGAGTGACATTTCATACTGCAAGCACAGCCCATGCTGGCTGGGGTCACTGTAACAAACACTGTACAGTGGAGGGCCAACAAAACCACAGTGGGAATCCATGTACCTGAGAGAGCACCTCACTGGACAGCAACCCACCGCCATCGAGCCAAGGACCGAAGGCCTCAGCAAGTTCCTTAATTGGCCTTTTATCAGCCTCTCAAATCTTCCCATTCTCCAAAACAGTGTCCCTCCAATGCTGGCTGGGATTCAACCCACAAATTTCACGTCCCAAGTTTTTTGTTTACAGGAGGATTTTCTTTCTAGGTGCGGACCATTTGACAAGGTGCTGTGTCCCTTCTGTTTAGAAATGTAAAACAAGTGTAGCGGAGAAATATTTCTCGGGAGTTGAACATTAGTCAACATAGGGCCTCTGCGTTGAGACCACCCCCCACACACACACACACAAACACCAGATTGCTCTGGGCACCAGGCCCTAGCCAGGGCCTTCCCTGCGCACTTGCATCTTTAGTGCATGGTATGTCGGACGAGCAGGATTTCTGACAAGCTCAGGCTCAGGGAGACCCATGGGCTCTCCAATGGCAGGGAACCCCACTGCATGCAGTCTCATGCGGGGGTCCTGGCCAGTAGGTATCCACCCTTCTCCTGGGATCCCTCACTTTCTCTCTGATCACAGTTCACTCCAATGTCCCCGAGTCTGGTCGGATAGTGAGATGTACCCAGAGCTCTGTGTTTGAGTCAAAGTGATGTTGCAGTTCCCTTGAAAGAGGCAGTTTGGTTACTATTTGGGAGAAGACACAACAATCATCTCCTTTCTTCGACCCGTCAATGTTTAAAAAACTCAGTTGGAAGCTGGGAGACAATATAATGGATAGGACATATGCTTAGCATGTGTCCAGCCTGGGTTTGATTTCCTGCACTGCAAAGTTCCCTGAGTGTTGTTGGGTTTGATTCTGGAGGCCCCAGCAGTGCCAGGGAGGCCCAGGGATCCCGGTACCACAAGGCAGGAGTGGCATAACGTTCTCGCCCCCTTTCTGAACTGCTGGCCTGGTCGACACCCTTGCTTCCAAAAAAACCTTTGCTGTTATTGTTTAAACAAAGCGTACCTTGCATCACACTGAGCTCCTTGTGTCACCTCTAGGCCTGAATTGCTTCCAAGTTATTTTTTCCAGGATGTGTCTCTTTGCCATCTAAAACATTTTCCCTCATTCTTTTCTCTTCCTTTTCACTTTCTCTCGTCTTGAATACTGTGCAGTGCTTAAGGGTTACTTCTGGCTATGCTCAGGGATCACTCCTGGTGGTGCTAAGGGACCATATTGCGATACTGGAGTTCGAACCCAGGTTGACTGCATGCAAAATAAGTACCTTAACCTTTGCGTTATCTCTCCCACCCCATCTCTATCCTTTCTGCATCCATCCTGCCTGTGGCTTGGTTTGTGACCTTGAACAAGTTTTTCGGTATCCATTTCCAACGTTTTGAGTGTGGGGATGCTGGTAACCACCGCATGCACAGGTGTCAGTCAGCACTGCCTCTCTGCCATGTGTGGTAGCTGCCCAGGACCAGTCCCTGCCATTTCACTGTTGTACTATGACTCATCCCTATATTCCCTCCATCAAAAACCTGTCTCTGAACTTGGCACCCTGCCTAGGGTAACAAAGCAAAAGATTAATGCTGCTCTTTTATGGTCTGGGCAAGGCTCTGGGCAGAGCAGAAGAAACCAGAGCTGCTCCCCTATGCAGAGTGGGGCACAGGCAGGGAGAGTAGGTCCAGCTTCTTCTGAGCTGAGGAAAAGAATCCCCACCTCCTACACACTGCATTGGTTAATGAGAGGAAACATAGATGCCTGGGAATAAGCCAATGCAAATCTCAGGCTAACAGCTGCTGTTAATCTAAGGGTCCATCCCAGGTTCCAAGGGGTGTAGCTGTCGGCTCCTTCCACTGGGTGGGCAGGAAGTTTCTAACACCTCCTTCCCTGAGTGAACTCAGCTTGTGGGGACAGCCGTGGGGGACAGGGAGAAGAGGGGACTGAGATCTGCCATTCGGGGGGGTGGTCACTCAGGGCTGCGGGAAGGAAGGTTGAAGATGTGGCGGCAGAAACAGGTGAAGGAAGCTGGGGGAAGGCAGGAGACTGAGATGAGGGAGGATCACTCTGGTACTGATAGAAACTGCAGAGCCCAATACAGAGATACATTTGCAAATCTGATCAAGTTTCAGCCACTACTCACAGGGCCTCTACCACTCACCTGTGTCCTACAGGCTCCCCTAGGACCTAGTTGTATCAGCTTCTGGGCTCTGAAGGTCTAAGTGCCCCCTGTTTATGTACTGGGTGGAGGAAAGCAGCTGCTAGGGGGTGCTGTGTGGGCTCCGCTACCCCAGCCGTGGAGCCAGCAGGGCAGTGAACTCAGGTTTAGCTGTAGCTCCTGTGTGGCCCAAAGGGGAGAATTTTCCTACTTATTTCTCATTGTGCTACATGATTGATGTCTGCAGTGAATGCTGTAGGCAGGACAGAGGAACAATTAGGTCAGACTTCGAGACAAGTAGGAGTCATCGAAGGTGGAGTCAGATAACAGCGGCATAATTGCGTCTTTCTTACACGCTCCATAGGTGAGAGCAGTCATTATTAGGCTGAGTGATCCGAGTTCCGTTTTTCCTAACAGTTTCTGTCTCTTGGAATGGACTCAATACACCATAACCCACACCCACATATTTTCCAAACTAAATAAAGGCAAATAAGGCCCTAACTGTGGGATGATAAAGGTTACATAATGGAAAAAGGAACCCAAACGTATCTCAATGTGTAATCGTGGCACTACTATGCCAGAAAATGGGGGGCAGTGGGGAGCCTCTGGTCTCCTTAAGCCCCCAAGATAGACTGGAACTCAGGGACCTATAAGCAGCTTTGCCCGTGCAACGATGGTTCTGAGGTGGAGAATGACAGTTAACTTCCCCAAAACCAGGAATCACCTCTCGGGAACCACCAAAGCACC
The DNA here is from genome assembly GCA_021461705.1 of Cryptotis parvus. NCBI lineage: Eukaryota > Metazoa > Chordata > Mammalia > Eulipotyphla > Soricidae > Cryptotis > Cryptotis parvus. Next base: position 130,114 of record JAJIBD010003913.1, on the reverse strand, counting down.
TCAGAGTTTACACGTCAATGATCAAGGTCTTGGCTCCTTAGTGACAAGCAGGAGATAACAGATGCCTTGTATCCCCTCAAAACATCTTTTGGGATGAGTTAACTGGTGTTACTGCCTCAACTTGCCACAAATGCAGTGGTTCCAAACAACACAGACCGATTCTCCTGCTCCTTCAGAAACTATGGAGTAGTCCCAAGCCAGCTGGTGTACCTAGTGCTGCTCCCTGCTAGAGGCTGGAAAGGGGCATCTTCTCTGACCTCTCCCGTCAGCACACGAGCCAGCCCCATCTCCTTAGCATCTCTGTCCCTCTTATAAAGGGGTGCTGTGGTTATGCCAGATAAGCGGGAGAATCTTTCCATCTCCAGATTCTTAGCTTAATCTGCAAAGACTTTCTGGCTGCAAGGTGACATTCTCAGGGGTGGGAAGGAGGACATGGGTCTATTTGATCAAATGTGCTGCCTGCCAGTCTTGCTCATCTGGGCATGGAAAGGACAGCTCGCCCCGGCACACAGAGCCTGGAGGCTTCCTCCTCTGAGGTCTACCATGAGTACCAGCGCTCTCACTGGCGATTTGTGCAGCGGGGAGTAAAACCAATTGTGGGCTCTGGGACACACTAGGTTGAACCCAAAAGTTGCTACTGCTTCCCACTCATCAGGTGAGGCTGAACCCCCAAAATTGTTGCTATTTTCCTCTTTCCTCTGCAGAAAAAATAGAACCAACGCATTATATATGGTGTATCTACTAATAGGCCAGATAAAATTAGATTCTGAGAGAGAGAACATCTGTCATAGATTTTTACACACGTATATAATGGAGAGAGGTTGTTTGTTATAAGGAGTAAGTTCACATGATCACAGAGAGTGAGGATTCCCAGTATCAATAGAGGGTAAGCTGGAGACCCATTATAGTTCCATCCAGGTTTAAAGACCTAGAAGCAGGGGAGTCTACAGTTTCCGTTGAATCCAGGTCCAAGGCAGAAGACCAAACCCAGCCTGAGGATAGGCAGAGAGAGTTGAACAAAATCAGTTTACAGATTTTCAACAGATTAGCTGAGGCCCATCTGAGACCCGGGGGTGACAATACTCAGCTTCAATTAGGCTGCCTGTCCAAGGGTCTGTCTTGTCCAGCGCCCCCACAAACACACTCACAATCATGAGGAGGTAAGCTTCCAGGTAAACTCCCAAGGTTTGGTAAGATTGACATGTAGCATAGACGTCACCTCCTAAATAAGCCGTACTCATATTCTACTCTAGGGGCAACCCAAACTAAACCATCAGGGCTCTCACCATCACTCATGTGTAATAAGGCCAAATTCTGTAGACTACAGAGTATTTTTTGCAGTGTTGGACAGTTCACACATTATAGGATGTCTAACATTGCTAGTGATTATAAACTAAATGCCAGCAGCATGTAACCCCTCAATGGAAACTAAAAAAGCCTCAACATTTCCAAAATGCTCCAAAGTGAACAGTACAGCACGGGCCCCTTTGCCCTCTGATTGAAAAGGGGATCTAGAGAAGCTAGTTTCAGACGCATCTAGAGAAGCTCCTTTCAGACATGGCTTAGTCATGCCTGGTGCTGTGTTCTGCTCTGCCTCTGAGCGCTGCCAGCCTCTGTGTGCCAGTGCCTCATTGGCCTGCCCTTCCTCTTGAGGGCAAGTTGGCCCTGGACTATAAAGTGAATCCACAGAACATAAAGGACAGAAATGAGAGCACTCTGCCCCCTTATTTCCAGCAAGATTCCTAAGATGCATCTTAAGTGGGGGAACATAGAGATTCGATTGATGGCTTACTCAGAATATGGGATTCTTTTCCTCTTATTTTTTGTGGGCCCCACCACACCTAACAATGCTTAGGCACTACTCTTGGATTGGCGTTTGGGGATTGCTCTAGGTGGTGGTTGGGGGGGACTATGTGGTACCAGGGATTGAACCTGAGCCCTCTGTATGCAAAGCACGTGCTAGGATCCACTGAGTCACTGCTCTGCTCTGCAATATGGAATTTTTAAATGAAATATGTAGGGGTCAGTCATGATGCAGTCTGAAGCCGAATCTAAGGGTGGAGTCAGTCTTCCTGAGGCCCAAGGGTGTGGGTGATGCCTAGATAAGGATCTGAGTATTGTTAGGAGGGAAAAGGATGCTGGGTGGGAAGCAACTCACATGCACAATAGAGAATGTGGCACGTTCATGGGAAAAGCAAATTGTTTGGAGCAACTGTGGTGCGGAGCCAGAGACTTAAAGGAGACGAATATAGGAGTGGGAACAAACCATGTAGCTGAATGGATTTATTGCTTTTCTTGGTCATCATACTCACCCCCGCCAGTCCCTAGGACACTTTTATTTCCTACTTCACTCACCGCTGGCTGGGAAGGCTCTGCCTGGCCTTCCCAGCGACTGTGTTTCTCACTTTGAGCCAGCAGCCTGGTACCACGGTTGTTCCCTGAAGTCAGATTAGTGTTCACAGTGCTCTGAAAACACAGGTATGCCCATGGTGAGTGATTGCAGACTCCTTAGTCTGGAGGTTTGAACTTGACCGTTGGTGAATTTTCCAAGTCATCTCCACACCGCTCTGTTCCATAGCCATCAACCCCTGGAGTGTTGCTGGTCTGATTCTGCTGGTGAAGAAACTGAGGCTCAGCAAGGTTCATTGACTTGGGACACATAGTCACTGGTGAAAAGCCAAGAGCTGAACCCAAGTGTGTCTGGCCACAAGTGTCTCCCTGTTACTGCCATCCCTCCCTCCCCCAACAAACCACTGCTCCCGTCTCACTGGAGAAAAAGCCAATTGTTTCCACAAGCAACTGTGATGCTAAGACAGGGACAGTAGGAAACCACATTCGCTCAGCCGCAGCTTGGCTTTATTGTCCCAGTCTTTTGTCGCCTGTCCCCAGCCTCCTCCCGTCCTGCTTGCCTTTTTTTTTTGCCTGTACAATAGGGAGCTATGAATCAGCAAGAACATGTCCTTTTCCAAAGACCAAATAAGGGGCTGGGCCTCAAAACAGCTATAAACCCAACAAGGTTTTGTGATATTAAACAAAGTGAATCCGTGGTAGGGAAGGTTTTGAGGGCCACAGACAGAGCCTGGATGATTTCCAAAAGGAAAAGAAAGGAAAAGTGGGGCTGCCTACCTCTGTTGGAAACAGTTCCTCCTCCAGTTCAAAAGGCATCTCCATGGAGGCATCTCCAGTTCAAAAGGCATCTTCTAAGCATCTCATGCACTTATTGTCCATTGTGTGAAGGTACAATTCTTGTCTTAAGCTGGTTTTGTGTGTATATCTGATAAGATGTTGTGTGCGCTAAGCAGGGCTTGGTCTGACTTAGACCCTACCAGTCCTCCATCTCCTCCTGTCCAATCCATACTAAGGCTTCCTTCCTCCCAAGTACAAGTGTTTTCACCTGCATACTTCAAGGCTGACTCCCTTCCAGGGTGAATAACATGAAAAGTGGCCAGCCCTGCTGCCTGAGAGATTGGAGGTAAGCAAGCTTTTCGTTCACCAAAAAAAAGTTTTTCTTTTTTCCACCAACTGAAGGGTCAGAACATGCAGCTAACACTGAGCTTTGACAAGCAAATGTCAGCAAGGTCACAGAGCAAGGACAGGGAGCGCTGGAAAGATAGTCTCATGGCTATGGTGCTGCCCCTGCATGAGGCTGATTTGAGCTTGATGCCTGGTATCACACATAGTGCCCCCTAAACCCCATCACACATGATCCCTGAGCTCAGAACCAGGAGTAAGCCCTGAGCAATGCTGGGTGTACCCCCCCACACACACACACACACACACATACATACACACATGCAACATCAACACATCAGATACATGCAGCCTGGGGATAAACCTTTGTCTAAGGGCCAGGGAGTAGCAGGTTAGGCAGAGTAGAGACCCATGCTGGTAGGTTGGGCGAAGCCCCCTGGAATGCAGGAGGGAGACTTAAATACACTTGTTCTATAAGTCCCTGACTTAGAGGGGCTCTTTACCAGGCAGTCCCGCCTCCACCCTATGCATGCGTATACAAAATCTCTTCTCCAGTTCTATTCCCAGAGACATAAAATTATTGGGCTTTGCTGTTCGACAGAGATTTTTTTTTGCTTTTTGTGTTCAATACAAAGAAAAAGAGTGGCCTGGCAGGAAAATCTGCAGGTATCGGAAACGCCTGGCACCACATGGATAGATTCATGCAATCCTTTTGCCCCCACTTTGTCCTTGCACCTCTATGTGTGAGCAGCCAACACGCTGCCTGCCTCCCCCTCCTGCCTCTGCCACCTACGCCAGCCACAGCCAGAAGGCAGTCTTTCCAGACCTTCTGGAAGCAGGAGCCGCCGGGATAAAATGTGGGTTGGAGTGAAAATGCTTGGCTTTGTGCAAAGCAGATGGAAAATGAGGAGGACGCACACTGGAGTCAGGAACTGCAATTCTTCATCCTTGGGTGTCTCACTCCTTCCCTTGCAGACCTCCAGTTGTTTCCTCCTTTTATCCCTCCTGCACCCCCAGATTATTCATGACCCACAAATCTGCCTCCTATTAGGTCTCTGGTCTTGCTGTGGCTATTGTCAATGGAAACTCTGGAGGAGGCAGGGACTGAATTTGGTCAGAAGGCCTGGTGGGCCCTAACTCATAACACTTCCCAGCCAGGTCCTCTAACTTCTCATTTCTAGAATTTAGCTTCTTCTATAAGATGGAGATAAGCGATTCTGTCCAGAGGCTATTGTAAATTGTAGGGGAAGTAATGCATGTGAAATTGTAATGAGTTTTTCTGAGTCTCACCCCAGGGTTATAGGTGCACTAGATGTTTCCAGCTGGAGGGGCCTATAGGCTGCAGATGAGCCTGTGTTTTTAACATGTATTTACCATGCCTGTGAATGTTCAGGTCTCCAGAATTCTGGCTTTACAAAGCCCTCACTAAAAAACAAGGGTTCAGCCCAAAGGTCCATTTGCAGAAACCTGGAGAAACAAATTGCCTATAGACACAAGACTCAGTGTTGCCAGCCATAAAAGGGAAAAGCGCCTACCCACGCAATGGAAATGGGACTCAGATACATTACGCTGTGTGAGAGAAAGCCAGACACAAAAGGTCACATATTATTTGGTTTCTGATACATGAAATATTCAGAAGGGCTAAATCCATAGACACATAACACAGAAGCTGGGAAAAGGAAATGGGAGAAACTTCCTTGTGTCTGTGGGTTTTCACTGTGGAGTCATAGAGGTGTGTTTATATTGCACTGTGCAGTAATGAATGCAGATGCAGTTTTCACTTTAGTGGTGGCTCATTTTCCAGTATGTGAATTTCATTTCTAATGTTTTTAATTAAGGGAGATAATTAAGTGATAATATTAGTCTCTGAAGAGGTTACTGTGAAACTTGGGGGTGAGCTATTCATTCTTAAAACTAAGAAGGTGTGTGTGTGTGTGTGTGTGTGTGTGTGTGTGTGTCCAGGGATCTAGCTCAAGGTCTCACACATACAAGGCGAATGCTCTTCAGATGATCTTCCTCCCTCATTCAAATGTTCTCTTCATCCCCTCTTCTCATAACCTTCAGGCACCTGTGACACAATAAATGCTCTTGGGCTGTCACTTCTTTGGTGACAGGGTTGTGGTTATCCCATCCACTGACTCCTCCCCTCATCTTATGGGTTTATGCAACAGGCAGCACCATCGTAGCACAAACTCAAGAAAGCAAATCTTCGAGGAGGGCCTGGAGAGACAGTCCATGAAAGACACTTTTTGCATACAGGTGACCCAGGGTTGATCCCTGGCACTGCATATTGTCCTCTGAGCACCACCAGGAATGATCCCTGAACATAGCCAGGAGTAAGCCCTGAGTATAGTCAGGTGTGGGGCCCAAATACCAAAAAAGACAAAATATACCCCCAAACAAACAAACAAAAGAACAATCCAAAGGACCCTGAATGAGTACTTTCATATCTCTTAGTGTGTGCTAAGATCAGGTTAGCGCTGGGGATCTGAATTTTATACATAAATAATAATTTCCACCAAAAAATGTTTTGTGTATATGATTAAAAAACATTGGCTTAAAAATATAGTGCACAGGACCGGAGGGAGTGATAATACAGCAAGTAGGCCATTTGCCTTGCATGTGGCTGACCTGTGTTCTATCCCTGACATCCTATATGGTTCCCACCCACCCCACCCCAAGCAATGCCAGGAGTAGTTCCTGAGTACAGAGCCAGGAATAACCCTTGACTGTCATTGGAGCACCCCCTAAAAAAGAGAAATAAAGTAGATTTCTCCATGGGGGCCGCCATTTTCCACATCCGACTTCCCTCTCGTCAGAACTCCACCCAGTAGACCAGCCTATCACAGCCTGGATCATAGACACCCCCCCCCCTGCAGCAGTTTTTTTTTTTCAATCCGGCTCAGGTATGCTGATCCAGAGACTCACAGACATGGGGGCAGAGCTGCTACTTGTTCTCCCTGAGCCCAGCGCTCATGAGGGGCCCAGGGACTAGCCCTGGCCCGTCCCCCAGCAGAGCCTCACAACAAGCCAGATGACCCCCCCCAATCAATGGGGGCGACCATTTTCCACATCCGGACTTCCCTCTTGTCAGAACTCCACCCAGCAGACCAGCCTATCACAGCCAGGCTCAGGGGCCAGGTGGTTCATCAATAAATGCTTTATTTAGAGGAGACTACAAGAGTATGCCACCCTCACGGCAAGCCTGGCAAGCTGCTCGTGTCATATTTGATATGCCAAATACAAGTAACAACTATATCAGGTCATTCCCATGACTTAATATAGTGGTTTGAGGCTCTTTGTGTTCCTGGAGCAAGCAGATGCCCTTGGGCTCTACTAGCATGAGACAGGACATATGGAGATATTACTGGTGCCTGCTCTAGCAAATAGATGATTAACAGGAAGATAGTGATAGTGATAGTGAAAGCAGATAGGGGACTGAAGAGATACTACAGCAGGCAGAGCCCTTGCCTTATTCAGGGCTGACCTGGGTTCGATCCCCAGCACCCCATATGGTGCTCTAAGCTGTGCCAGAAATGATCTCTGAGCCAGGAGTTAGCCAAGAGCACTGCCAGGTGTGGCCCCAAACAAAAATAAGCATATGTATTTAATATTATGTAATATGCCTATAGTCATATGTATATGTATAATAGACATTTATTTATACATCACTATATCATTTGAATCCCGTTATTCATCGATTTGCTCGAGCGGGCACCAGTAACATTTCCATTGGACCCTATCATGTGCCAATGTAGCCCAATGGCATCTGGTTGATTCAGGAATATGAAGAGCCTCAAACCATTCCTTCAGGGTCTTGACAAAGAAGTCTGACCATCTTGTAGGTGGGCAGCCATGTGATCTTTTGACATCCCGTGGGATCCAGTCAGTAACAGCTCTAGTCCAGCTGTCGTCTCCAAATAGCATTACATGTCCAGCCCATCTGATTTTTGATGCTTTGGCAAACGAGACAGCATCTCTGATTCTGGAATAGTGACGGAGGTCAGAACTCCGATTCCTTCTCTCACTTGAGTGAGGCATGATATTCCAAGCATAGCTCTTTCGATTCCTCTTTGGGAGACCCGAATAGCATTCTCATCCTGCTTTCATAGGGCCCAGGTCTCTGAGGCGTATAGTCGAAGAGATGTGCCTGGAGCCAGAGGTTCTCTGTCCTTTTAGCTATTTCTTTGATGCTTTTGAAGGCGTTCCATGCCTCTCTCTTCCTTCTGCACAGCTCAGGTTTTAGGTCTTTCATCATGTTGACTTCTCAACCTAGGTACACATAACTGCTGCATTAAAAGATATCTGTTCCATTAAGAGTGAATGGGGCCTCTGGAACTAGTTCATTTCTCATTAACATAGTTTTGTTAAGATTCAGCTGTAGACCTATCTTTCCACATTCTCGGTCAAAATTAGCCAGCATTTGTGCTGATTGGATAATGTTTGGTGTTATTTGAATAATGTCGTCAGCAAAGCGGAGGTGGTGTAGTTGCCAACTGTCTATCTTCACTCCCATTCCTTCCCATTGTAATCATCGCATGATGTTCTCAAGGGTGGCACTGAAGAGTTTTGGTGAAATGATATCACCCTGTCGAACCCCTCTTTTGACATCAGTGATCACTTTCTTGTAGAATGGTGAGATCCTGGTGGTGAATCTGTAATACAGCTCACGAAGGATCTTGATGTATTGGGTTTGAATGCCCTGCTTAGCTAGGGCTTCGATGACCGCTTCAGTCTCCACAGAATCACAGGCTTTCTTTAAATCAATGAACGTGAGACAGAGCAGCATATTGAACTCCCTACAAACCTCAATGAGCTTGGTTACCGTGTGGATATGGTCGATTGTGCTGAATCCTTTCTGGAAGCCACTTGCTCGCATGGTTGCCCTTCATCTAATGTTCTGCCAATCCTGCTCAGGATGAGTCGAGTGAACAGCTTGTAGATGACGGACAACAGGCAGATGGGGGAGATAGTTGCCGATGTCGTGAATGTCTCCCTTCTTGAACAGTAGAACTATCCTGCTGGTTTTCCATTGGGAGGGCACCTTACATTCGGACAGGTAGCGTGTGAAGAGCCGAGCTAGTGTATTGATGAGTACTGACGGCAGATTCTTGAGGTGTTCGGGTCTGACTTTGTCTGGGCCAGGTGCTGTTCCCTTCTTTACTGACGAAATGGCATGTCGGATTTCAGAAGGGAGAACGTTGGGAATGACATATCCATTCTGTGGAATTTGGTATGTGGGCAGGTGGACGTGGCTATTAAAGAGATCTGAGTAGAAGTCCTGGATAATCTTCTCCATTGCCTTTCTGGAAGATGTGATAGATCCATCAGGATGTCGGAGGGCAGTCATCTTGGTCCTTTGGCGAAGGACAGGCGGGCGCTACGAATGCTTTTCCTGGCTTCTGCTGCATCTTCCAGTATTTCTGCTCTTCTCTCTTTGAGGTCTTCCTTTTATTGCTTCTCTGCACTGCTTTTGCAAGCTTGAATGTTAGCATTTGGTCACCTGAGGCTCGTGCCTTGTCATGTTGGCGAATGAGCTGGAGAGTTTCTGATGACAGGAGTTCTTTCGTGTCTTTCTCTCTCTCGGCATTCTTTGCACCAGTCATGGAGGTGCTGAACCAGTTGGTTGTATTCTTCATCGATGTCATCAATGATGGTATCTTCCCATGTTGCCACAATGGTGCCAAAGAGTTCCCAGTTAGTGGTCGTTCTGGGAGTTCTCTTCTTAAACTTTGCAGCCTTTTCTCCCCATTGCATAAAGTAGAATTTTGCATGAAGGAGACAGTGGTCCGATCCTGTTTGGAATTTTGGGAATTTTGGAATTTATACATATAGCCATGTATAACAAACACATGTATTTAATATTATGTTTTATACATATTTAAAATGTTATATATATGTGCTTGTCCAAAGTTATGTTATTATTTAGCTCTTTAGGAGACCATTAAGAGTGATGCTTTAGGAAGAGAGAGAGAGGGAGAGATAGGAGATAAAGAACCTGCCATTTAGGCAGGACGGGGGGAGGGAGAGGAATTGGGAACATGGGTGGTGGGTGATGGGCACTGGTGGAGGGCAGGGTGCTGGAACACTGTGTGACCGAAACCTCCAAACGTGAACAACGTTGTAATTGTATATCTCAGGTGGTATAATAAAATGTTTAAAAAAAAGACTGTTGCTTATAAAAATGACACTGTTCTTTCTTAAGAGTTTCTGAGAAGGTTCACAGTGTCCATCACCCTCTTGAAGTACTCAAAAATAGATGAAATTCAGGAATAAAATTGTATGAATTACTTTACCTGGGAAAGTTGGGGGAGATGTCATTGGAGCTAGATGTCTATTCCGGCTACCGGTCTATTTCCTTTATTTCTCCAGTCTTCATTGTTTGCCATTCCTGCTTTGTTTTTTATCATAAGAAGGGATCAAACCTCCTGCATCAAGCTTGCAAGGCAAGGAAGGGGCTTTAGTCACTGGACCATCTCCCGACAAGGGGTTGCATCACTCTAGCAGCATGAGCCGTATGTTATTTGTCTTTCCTGGCTGCTGTCCCAACCTCATACCGATCTTTCCTGAGGACAAGTCTCCCATTCTATACCTGTCAATAAACACTGAGCCCTTTATAAAAATGTGTTATTGATGGCTATTGTATCACATGTGCAGAACATTCTGAATCCATCAATAAAATCATGGACAGAGTGATCTTTACTATTTTGTCTTTTTAAAATTTTAAGATGCACTGGAGGAACATGGACTCTCCCAAGAAGTGCATGAGAGGCCCATGGGCTTTTCCCAGAATCTCTCACCCAGCTGGGTCAGTGGTTCAATGCAACGGTGCAACGTGTGATGCTATTCAGACCCAGCCATGTGATGGACAACCCAGCCCCTAGCAGTGCTCAGGAGCTTCCAGAGCACCTGATGATTCTTCGAGGCAGTCAGAGCATGGAAGATGGGAGCTTAATCCCTGTTTATGATCTTTCTCACCCACATTCATAAAGGCATCACTCTCATAAATTAGAAGTTGGTGTGTACTAAGCCAGGCTGCTCAGAAATGCTCTCTATTTGGGAGGAAACCAAAGTAGACTAAAGAATTGACTAAAGAAATGAAAGCTTAAAAGAAGTTATCAAGTTTAGGGGGCTGGAGCCATAGTATAGCGGGTAAGGTGCTTGCCTTCCTCCAAACAAACAAAAAATCACATTATTTTGAGAAGGGATCCAGTGGGGTCACTGTCTACTAAAGAGGTCCTTGGACTCCCCAAAAAGAGGGAGGAATGGAATGACCACATCCTGATGCTTAACTAGGCATGTTGCCGATAGGCAAGAGACCACCCTTTCCAGTCCATTCTGACAAATGACAAATGTCATTATGGAAATTGCATTGCAATGACCTCAAAGAGTGTTTACCAAGAGGAACTGATTCTTTCCCTCCTCCATGGATTGCAGATGTAATTAATGCTCACAGCTTTGAGTTTTGAGAATGAAAGTCACAGATGGCAGAGCCACGAGACACTGTCCATGCCAGCGTCCAAGGCCAGTGTCACCAACAAACACTGGCTGAGATACTGCTTTTCTGGTTTCCTTTGTTACCTCCAGGTCTATACCAGGTAATGAAATGAGCCTTCTGAAAGTACATAGAAGATGGGGTGGTTTGTCCAGCAAGTTTCCACAAATCTCTCATTCTAGGAAAGAACCATTGCACACTTGTATGATGACTCTCTTAGAGACTAATTTTATACAAGTATTTAAATAGAGGCAAACTGCATTAGTTTATGTTTTACTCAGTGTTCTTATTACTGTATTACTGTATCACTGTCTTCCCGTTCATCATTGATTTGCTCGAGCGGGCACCAGTAACATCTCCATATGTCCTGTCTTATACTAGTAGAGCCCAAGGGCATCTGCTTGCTCCAGGAACATAAAGAGCCTCAAACCATTCATAAAGAGCCTCAGGTCATGGGAATGAGGTCTATAATTGTTACTGGTATTTGGCTATCCAAATGAGGGAGGGAGGCTTGCCAGGCTCTGCCTTGAGGGTGGCATACTCTTGTAGTCACCTCTAAATCCAGCCTTTATTGATGAACCGCGTGACGCAGGCAGCCTCACAAGCTGGGCTATAATAGGCTCTTCTGCTGGGTGGAGTTCTGACTAGAGGAAAGTCCGGATGTGGAAAATGGCGGCCCTCATGGAGTGGGGGTTCGTCTGACTTGTTGTGAGGCTCTGCTGGGGTGGCGGGCCAGGGCTAGAACCCGCCATCCCTCAAAAGACATGGGGCAGAGCTGCTACTGGCTCTCCCTGTGCCCAGTCATTATTACATGGCAAATAAACTTTATAATTTTCATTTTTATGTTAATGTATTGAGTTGCTTGAGTCACACTTGACAGTGCTCAGGGATTACTCCTGGTTCTTCACTGAAGAAACCCATTAGAGTTTAGGAGGACCATATGGGATGTTGAGGATCAAACCTCAAGCTGTATACATATATGTGTATATATATATATATATATATATATATATAGCTTGAGGCTATATATATACATATATACAGCTGACCCAGGTTTATATATTTAGTATATTATATATGTATCTACAATATAGCAAAGGGAGTAGTCACCAACTTTTAATTCTTCACGAAGGCAAGTCCTACCATATGGTTTAATGTTCCCATTAAGCAATTAACTGACATGCTGTTTTGTAGTGGTGTTGAGAAGTCCTGGGATCGTCGTAGTGATACTTGGCTCTGGGGACCTGTGAGTTATTGTTCCAATCTGGTGATACTGGAGATCCCAAAGGGTGACCCGGAAATGCTTCAGAAGACCCAAGCGGTGCTGAGGACAGAACCTGGGGCCTTGCATATGTAAGGCGCTTCTCTGTGCCCTTTGTGTTCTTGCCCCAGCAGTGAGGTCCTGTTTTAAGCTGAGCTTTCTGTGTTGTAGAATCTGATGTATACAAGAACACATCCAGCCTCCCCTCACAAAGTGGAAATGCTCATCTTATAAAATGAACCAAGTTTGGGCCAGAGCGATAGTCCAGCGGGTAGGGCGTTTGCCTTGCATGCAGCAGACCTGGGTTCGATCCCCGGTATCCCATATGGTTCCCTGAGCACTGCCAGGAGTAATTCCTGAGTGCAGAGGCAGGAGTAACTCCTGAGCATTGCCAGGTGTGACCCAAAAAAGCAAAAAATACAAAATACAAAATAAATAAATAAATAAAATGAACCAAGTTTGTAGATCAAATTTGGGGAGTTAAAAAAAAAAAATCATAGGAAGTAGACTTGGAAAGATGGAGGAGACGAGACCTGAGAGTGGGGGTGTTACGGGAGGGTGGGGAGGGGACGGTAGGAGCTCCCAAGGGATCTGCAGAAAATGGCTTAGGGGAACTGGATAGCCAGGTGAGTGCTGGGTGTGAGATGATTAAAAGCAGAAAATTGCTATTAGCCCTAGAAACTAAAGGGATGAAAAAGAGTTAAGAAATGTCTACATAGTGTGTACATAGTGGTAGGTAAAAATATTTAAAATAATCTTAAAGGATAATCCTCAAAAACATCTTTTGGCAGGATATGGGCCTTCCAAGTGATACTCAGTAGCTGGTGGGGGTGGGTGAGGGCACCCACTGGTTATTCTCAGTCAACCATGCATTGGCTCAATGCAAGGGTCTTAGGAGGGGTGATGCTGCTTAGGCCCTGCAATGCTGGGGAACCAAAGCACCATGACAGTGTTGGTGCATGTGGCAATGCTTCAGGGCTGCATGTGGCAATGCTCAGGGGACCATGTGGTGCTGGGAATTAACCCCAACCAGTTGCATGAGAAGTGAGCGTCCTAGTCATTGTGCTAGTTTTCAAATTTCTGAGTCACTTAGTAACTCCTAGGGATTTGCATGGTTAGTTAAAGTGATGGGAAGTCTTCTTTCTTTTATCTTTCTTTCCGTTTTTCCCTTATTTTTCATCTTATTAAACAGTATTTGTCTTTTTTCTATCAAAGCCTGAGCCTACCATTTCTGCCAGGCTGCCTGGGGAAATTTGGGGAACAGGAACCTACAGGGCAGATGAAACACACGAGAAACAGCCTGGAGGTGGAGGCAGATCCTTCCCTAGGGGTGGAGGATGAGGATGAGAATAGCACCTTCAGACCACAGAGCCCCATGGCCCCGTGAGCCCAGAATGGCACGCGAAATGAGTTGTGGATGCAGAGAAGGGTTTCAAACCATCACGGGGCTTCCCCAGTACAGTGCTCACTTCAGTCCCAGAGCCAGGCACCCCTACACTGGGGTAACCCCAGCCCAAACGAACTTGGCAGTTGTGCCAGTGGCCCTAGAAAATAACACTGGAACACGGGCAGGGAGAGGTATGGAACTGCCGCACACTGAGACGCCCTACAATGCACCAAGATGCCTGTTACACACCAAGATGCCTGTCACACACTGTGAAGTCGGTCACACACTGATATGCCTGTCATACACCCAGAGGCCTGTCACACACCAAGGGGCAGCAGAGAGAGCTCTCAGGGCAGGGCAGGAAATGAGGGCACTTACGTTTTATTTCATTTTGTATTTGTTTTGTCTTGGTGTCACACCTGGCAATACTGAGGACTGACTCCTGGCCCTGTGCTCAGGGATCACCCCTGGGAGCTTGGGAGTGTATACCCAGGATCAAACCTCAGCAGGCAAGTTCCCAGCCCTCTGCTCCGCTGTACTATTTCTCCAGCTCTAAGTTTTATTCCTTTAGAAATAAAAGAGGCTGGAGACAAATATGATAAACGCAAACAGTTAAGACAGTTTTAGTACATCATTCTTTGGGATTTCCTCCTCCACCCGTGTTTTTAAATACTGCACAAGCTCAAAGACAGTTATCTCTTGAAAAGTTTAAGAGCACTTTTACTGTATTGTAGACATGATTTAACATTCCTGATGCATTCTAGCTGTGCCCAGGCTGAAGTTTGATATAAACTCTGCAACCAGTGGGAAGGAGAGGGTTGACCTGCACTTGGCAGCCCTGTAGGGACTGAGGGGACATAGGGAGGAGGATGAGGGGCAAAGAAGGAGGCAGGAACAACTTGTCTCTCTGAGCTCTGGGCATTTTCCCCCCAGAACCGAGAAGCAGGGGGCATCTGGCCCAGGAACAAGACCTCCCACATAGCAGCCTTGTCTCGCTGTGAAAGCTGCCGCCTCCCCCGACCCCAGCCACATGGGGTTTGGAGAAGCTAGAAACAGCCCAACCACAACTCCCAATCTGGACCTCACAACTAGTGTTTGATTTTCCAGGACAATCTGGACTTTAGGGTTGTTTTTTTTTTTTTGAGAAAGGAAGAGTTTATATTTTGGGCCACACCCCAGCAGGGCTCTGTCCTCAGAGATCACTTATTATTATTACTATTACTGTTGTTATTATTTTTAATTGAACCACTGTGAGATACACAGTGACAAGGTTGTTCATGACTGGGTGTCATTTATGCAATATTACAACATCCTTCCCTCCACCAGTGTACGTTTCCCACCACAATGTCCACAATTTCCCTCCTACTACCCAGCACTCTACTCCTCACCTCAACCTGCCTCTATGGCAGGCACCCTCTCTCTCTCTCTCTCTCTCTCTCTCTCTCTCTCTTTCCCCTTCTATGTATTATGATTATGGTTTGCAATACAGGCACAGAGAGGTTATCATGTGTATCCCTTTGTCCCCTTTCAACACTCAGCTCTTGTCCAGAGTGATCATTTCCAACTCTCATTGTCATGCTGGTCCCTTCCCTACCCTAACCATCCTCCCCATGCCTTTCCTTTTGGAGCAATTTCTCTCTGTGCATCTGTGAACAGTTCTCCTGGCCCTTGTTTTTGACTCCCGTAGGTGTTAGTCAGAGATCGCTTTGGTCAGTGCTCAGGGAACCTGTGCAGGGTTGGGATTGACTCGGGGTGCAAAGCCAGCACCTTCTCCCCTGCACATAGCTCTAGCCCTTGCCTCTGAATCTTTTTCTCAATGACTAAACATTATCTATAGAACCATAGGTCCCAGTGTGGGGCCCAGAAACCAACTCTGATACAGACTGGGGGATGCAGGGATCCAATAAGGAGGAGGATCCCGTGTGCCCCTCGCACGCTCCTTGAGCACACCTCCTGCTTTATGCAGGCCCAGCAATCAGCTGCTGATGGCAACTCATCCTGTTCCCCCTGTCTGCCCTTGGGGACTCCGAGGGGGGCCATTATTCTACCTTGGCCAGCTGCTAGGTAGTGGTGGTTGGGCAGGTTTGGAGATGAAAGTGTCTCTTGATGGGGGAGCTTCAGTGAAGTCAAGTCAGAATTCAGTAGAAACAGGGGGAAACCCTCTGTGCCCTTTAGGGCCCCACTTCGGGACAGGAACAGGAAGCAGAGGAGCTGCCGGGTCTGGAGATGCCAGAACTGAGTCTGATTCTGGTTGTTCCTGAAACTGAGTCCCCTCGGAGGTCCATTTCCTTCTCTGTGAGAAAGGCCAAGACAGTCCCAGGAGGAAGGATAGAGCTGCGGACTCCAGCCCAATACCAGCAGCCCTGGGCCTCTTCTCAAGTGGGGGTGACCCTGATCTGAACATGGGCCCCAATACCCACAGAACTTGGGAGCTTTTCCAAGGCAGCACTGTGGTGGCCAACTGAGTCCCAAAGGTGGCCCTGCAGAAAGACCCTTGACTGGAGTGACTGTGGACAGAAACACGGGGGGACTCCTGGCTGAGGGGCCACTGGGTCATACCAACAGTGTCTGGGGAGGGGATATGACATGCAAGGGATCGAACTTGGGGTCTTGAGTATAGTAAGCATCTTTTTTCTTTTTTTTCTTTTTCACTTCTACTTTACTACCCTCTCTGCGGCAAATCTTTATTTCTCACCCTGATATCTGGAAAAGTTAAAACAAAGACCTATGATTTTGAGGATAGTTGTGAAACCAATTAAAACTGTACAAAGAAATTGGACTCAGAGTGACTCAGTATATGGTAGGAAATCAGAATGGGCAGATCTGACCGCTGGAGCCAGAATCCTGCTGCAGAGCCCTAAACACCGACGGGCCTCAGCAATTGTCTGCCAGTGAGCTGGACCGAATGAAACCATTTTCACCCTCTCTTCTGTTCTCCCAAGAGACCACGCAACAATATGTGATAGCATTTTATTTTATTTGGTTTGGAGGTCACTGTCAGCAGAGTTCAGGGCTTACTCCTGGCTCTGTGTTCAGGGATCACTCCTGGAGGGCTCAGGAGACTTAAAGGGGAGCTGGGGATCAAAACTGGGTCTACTACATGCAAGACAAATGCCCTATCCACTGAACTGTTTCTCCAGCGTCAACCACAGTATTTTAGAAATCAAGCACAGGGGCTGGAGCAATAGCAAGTGGGGAGGACATTTTCTTGCATGCAGCCAAACCAGGTTCGATCCCTGTCAACCCCTATGGTTCCCTAAGTACTGCCAGGAGTAATCCCTGAGTGCAGAGGCAGAGCCAGGAGTAACCCCTAGCATCTCCAGGTGTGACCCCAAAAATCAAAAAAAAAAAAGAAAGAAAAAAGAAATCAAGCACACAACTACGCTTGGGTAAGACTCTTGGGCTCACCCCCTGAGTGGTCATGGAAATCCGCATTTATTTATTTATTTGTTATTCATTCATTCATTCTATTTATTTTTATTGCTATTTTGATGTTGTGTGAGGACAGACATCTCCAGAGAACACTGAAGCAGAAATCAGGGCTATCCCTTCCCCAAACTCCAAAGAAGAGATTGAAGTCATGTTAGTTGTCCCCAGTATGGGTCACCTCACAGAGACGGGGGCAGCAGGACCGAGTGTCCATGTGGTGCGTGCGTGTCTGGAGGATGGATCTCTGTTTCTTTCCTTTGGCATAGTTTCAGGAGACTGCTCCTATGGCTGTACTCTGAGCACAGCCTTTGCTTCTGAGCCTTCAAGCGAAAACAGTCACTGGGCTCAGGGGAGACAGTTCAGCACTCCTGGGTGAGAGGTCAAAGGTTAAATGAGCACCCAAGAGCGTGGTAAGTGCAGAGTTGAGATTCCAACTCAGATCTGCTGGATTCTTTTACACTTCACTCAGGAATTTAGGTTGGGAAAAGTAAAATCTTAGGAGCTGAGGAGCAAGGTCACCAGGCTGGGTGGTTCACATGTGAGACACTGGTTTTGACCCCAGGTATGGCCCCAAAACCAAAATAAAGAAAGAAAGGAAGGGAAAAAAGGAAGAAAAATCAGAAGAAAGAAAGGGAAAAGATGCCACCTGGATTGGGCTGACAGATGGAGCAGAGGTTGGGCTCCAGCCACTCTGGCTCCCTTCACAGACTTAACTCTGCACCAGTAGGTGCAAAGTGGAAAGTTGCCTAATTGGTTTGGGAAGGGTGGGAAGAGGAAAGGGTGGGGAGTTCAGGGTGAACATTTTCTCAGCTGTGTCCTCAGGAGAAAGGAAAAGGTTCTCTTCTCATTTTCCTTAAAAAAAAGCAGCAGTGCAAGAAGAGCTTATTAAGACACTGCATACTTCAGTCAGGAAGTAGCCATACTCCCATGCAGTTTTTGAGAAGAAATCATTGAAAGGGTAGTCAGTTTCTTTCTCTTTCTTCTTTATACCTTCCTTCCTTCCTTCCTTCTTTTTTTTTTTTTCTGAAAAGGGAATGGCAGGTCACATAAGTTTGGGAGACTCGGGATGGTCTTCATGGATGGGATAGGCACCCTTATAATAAAGAATTTTTGAAAGCTCCCTAACCCCTCTTCAATATGAGAAAGGGTCACGAGACCCCAATCTATGGACCAGGACCCACCAGACACTGGATCTCCCAGGGCTGTGAACTGGAACTTCCAGCTTCCACTTGACTGGGAAGTGAAAGTCTATGGTTTATATTGTCAGCTCTTCAGTCCTATGGCATTCCACAAGAACAGCCCAAACAGATGAAGCCTGTGGGAGTAACCCAGATGGGAGTTGGGCAGAAACAGGGACCCCTATGAAGTATAAGGACAAAAGCCCTTTCCTGCTTGCTGAATGCATATTGCTGTATCAGTGTCTGCAGCTATCCATGCTCCCTGGCTGGGAGCCTCAGTATTCGGAGAGGCCATTTCCGAAGCAAGAAATAGAACTTCAGGAGGAGAAAATTACTATGGTTGGCAAAGCTGAAAATTCTTGCCAAGTTCTAGAATCAGGTACTGACATGCCTTATAGAACACTCCCTGCACTCAGGAAGATCACTAGAAAGTCATGTTAACAGAAGCAACACAACCCTCCACGTTGAGTTGCATGGCAGATATTTACTGGGCCCCATTTTTGCTAGAGCCACATCTTCCTTCATTTATGGTCATGTTTTTTGTGTCCCAATAAACCCATTGTAAATTGAAACTATTACAAATTTAAAACAGATTTAATCCACCTAAGGACTGAACATTCCAGCCCTGGGTACCTTACAAAGACTCAGAACTCTTATATTAGTTTACAATTGGATCATACTGAATAACACAAAGCTAATTCTATAATAAAATTTTGGCTCTCTCCTCTAACTTATTGAATGCTGTACTGAAAGTGGAAAGAAAGAATGTATGAGTTTCTCAATGTATTAGTACACTAGGAAAAGATCAACATTCAACATCTGACATGGCTTTCTCTGAATGCATATTGCTCTCTCATCATCTTCGGGCTAACAACTCCTAAATGGAACCATCATCAGTTGGGGAAGGATTATACTGTGCTCAGGCCTGATGTGTTCAGGTCTGACAACATGCCCGGGAAACAGAGTCGGCCTAGCTCTCCCTTTACCAGTGGTTTAAAGTCTTGTTTGCAAGTTCTCAAGGTTTGGGACTAGAAGAAACCAGCTATTCCTCTCAGAGTACCCTTGCCAATAATGATGGCCTGTGGTTGGTGGCTTTCTGATGTTATAAACCTCAGGGAGGGAAGTAAGGAATCTCTATGAGGGAAATCTGATCCAGCAACAAGAAATTGTGAACAGAGAAGCTGAGGGAAACAGCCAGGACATTCTGTGAGGGCAGCAGGATGGTTGTGGGACTTCCAACCATAGAGAAGGCCCAGTGGTCATCAGGCACCTCAGAAAGAAACTATGTGACAACAGGAAGCACCGGCTTCCTCCTTCCGGTGTCTGCGGAAGTCCTGCAGGCGTACCCCAGGCATGTGAGGCCACCTGTGAGGCCTTGAGACTCAGGCAATTCATGGACAGGGCCTCCAGCTGGGCCTCCCTTGTTTGAAACATAGGATACACTCCTCATAAATTTTTGGGTTAATAAAAGGGCTGTTGCTCCAAACGGCTTCAGGGAAAGAATTCTTACTCCTGCCGGCTCCCCACAGCTTTGGGGTGGGGCGATCCAGACACTTCCTTCAACTTCCCACAGAAGCACTTTGGTCCTTTTGGCAGACTCTTCCCTCCTCCCGCCTTCCACCTTCCTCTGGTCTTACTCCCTGCATGCCAAGTTTCCCCACCCAGAGTGAACTGGGATAGACATTGGACAGTACCACTCAGGCCAGAGTTCCAGCTATATTCCTATGGTTCCACCAGTCCAAATGGATCAGATGGCTGAACCCCTGAGCAGGATTTATAGGAGACAAGCAAGGACTCAAACACTTCTAAACTTGCCTGGATTTGGGTGTTTCAAATGACCCCAAATGTTCAAAATTCCCATTGGGGTAATTCTTATAAGATGATCCAAGACTGTCTCAGTGTTTTGGAGGTAAAGATCATCTCTGTCATATAATCTACAAAAAGGTGCAGACCTCAGGTTCCCGGGAGCTATGTGGCTCGGAGTCTCACTAGCCACTGTCCCCCTGGGGAGTCCAAACCCAGGTAAACAAAGTTGAGCCCAGAAAACGGTGGGTACTGAGTGACTGAGCACTTGGGTTGCTCTGTTACTGTAGCTGCCACCCTGGATTTTGGAAATGCTGTGTGCAGAGACAATCGCCACAGGATCCTGCCAGGGCAGGGCCATTGTAAGACCCCCAGAAGCCTGGTAGTGTTTGGCTTGAACACAGCAGCCTCTCTATGAGCATCATGGGAGGAGTGTGAGAGGAGTCCACATTCTTGATTATCTGTGGTCTGGGGGAAGTGTTTCTCTGCATGTCTTTCAATGTCCTTGCCTACTTTCTCTAGTCACTTTGGCTTCCTCGGGTCATCTCTGCATCTCCCTTGGATGAAGCAGGTCCAAGGGGCGAGAAGGCACAAAGCCTCTCCGGGAGGCAGGGTCCAAGTTCTCTCCTCACACACATGGAAAAACTGAGAGGTCATTTGACTCTTAAAACAACTCCCCACCCCACCCCACCCCCAGAAAGCTGCTGATTCCCAGCTGACCACTGAAGGCTGCAGAATGCATTCCACGCCAGCTTTAGCAGTCACCATGGAAATTCCCTAGTAACCAGGAGCAGCCTCTTGATTGTATGACTTTGTCTACACACTACGTATTTTCAGAGCCTGCTGAGTTGCTGGATGAGATGACCTTGAGCCACTTGGTAGAGGTCTTAGGTGTCCCTAAGACAAAGTTTATGGAACACAGAGGAGGCTATGAAAAATGCAGGATGGAGAGAGGTCATTTTTAGGCCTAGCTTCATCAGGGGAGAGTCATTCTGCTCTCTCCATCTCAGCAGAAGCTGTTGGGGCCACACAAGTGGCCTAAGCTAAGACAGCTACAGGGACCAGGCATTTCTGTATGTATTTTTTCTAATTTTTTTTTTGTTTTCGTGATACACCTTGCGATGCTCAGAGGTTACTCCTGGCTCTGCGCTCAGGAATTACTCCTGGCGGTGGTTGGAGGACTGTCGGGCGCCCCGGGTCCCCGACAGTGCCGGGAGCGAGTTCCTTCTACCTGCCAGGAGGAATGGATGAACACTCAGGAATCGATACAGTTTTAAAAGGCTTTACTTATCACAGGTTCAGGCATACAAATCAGCAAAAAGGAAAAACCCGATGCTTAGGATTCCAGGCTAGAACCCCAGCCACGTGTAGGCCAAGATGGCGACCACCACGTAAAACTTCCAAGGGGAATAAACGCCACAAGGCGAGATCCCACCGGAAGAAGCCCGAGAGCGGACCGGCTGTTTATACCGCCCCCCCCCCCCGCAACTCAGACCTTCCTCCCATTGTTATGGGAAAGCAGGGAGGGTCCAATGCCCTCAGGTAATCCTCCCTGATCTCACCTAGGGCCTTTACTGTGTAATGTTTTGAGCCGGGAATGCCTTTGAAATGTAGAGAAGGGGTTTCGAGATGGCATGTCACTGTACCAAAGATCAACACCAATGCCAGTTAAAATTTCTCCAAGCCTTACAAGTCTCCTACTTAGTGTTTTATATTTTATCAGGGAGCCATGCTTGTTTGTTTGGAAGCAAACAGCATTTCTCGGTCAATACTTAGGTGTCCGCGGCAGGTAATATGCTGGTAAGATCTAGCTAGTCCCACGATGATTGGATAGCTGGGAGAATATTATACCAGCTATCAGATAATGTCGGATAAACTGCCACATTTAGACTACCCCCCCTTATTACGGAGTGATTTGCGGGAGGCAATCCAGAGCAGATGCAGCGGCCCTAGGAGTCCGCAACAGAGGACCACATGTTGTGCTTGGATTGTTTGTGTGCAAGGTAAATGTCCTACCTGCTGTACTATTACGCAGGCCCCTAAAGGTGGTTTTTCCCCCCCCTCCTCTCTCTCTCCCCTTCTGGCAATTTTGTGACTCCAACTGCTCCTGGAAATGACAGTGTCTCCAGACCCTGCACCCCCTGCCTGCACTGCAGAGATCAGGCCCAGAGGATTCCTTCAGGCTGGCCTGGGCACCACAAGAGGAAGGCCCTAATCTCCCATGTACTGCTTCTGTGGGACCCAGTATAGCCAGTTGGGGCGCCCCGCCTTACTTGAGGCAAACCCACACTCATAGATGCTGAGATCATGGCTGTCCTTGGGGAGATCTGGTATCATGCATGCAACCTTCATGTTGGCCATTTTGCTTGTTTTTAATTTTTTCTTGTTATTAATAATCCCATGGTAATTTTATGGTAATATGGTACATTTACCAAAAAGATAGAATTTTTATCTTTTGGGATGAAAACAAAAGAATTAGATAATGGAGTATAAGACAAGGATTAAGACTTGTGGAAAACCACTTTCCAAAAATACTGCCGTAGTTTACAACAGCACCATCTATGTGTGAAAGCACCTGCTTCCCTGACTCCACTCATTAAAAATTATTTTAGGGGCCAGTATATAGTTTAAGGGGTTAGGGTACACACTTTGCATGCATAAGATGCTTAATTTGAACTGGTGCTATATGCCTGCCCTACCTCCAGCAACTGGGTGTGATTCTGGTGGCCCCTAGCACTGACAATGGTTCAGGGCCAAGCCACACAGAGAGTGTCCTCTGGGTCTTCTGAGCACTGCTTGGGGACACCTCCCAGTTTTATTCCCCCTATTTTAGTAGAGTATATTACTACCCCAATATTTCATTAATTTCTTGGATTACTAATGGAATTGAATATTTACCCCTGTGTATTTGTTATTGCATTTTTTCCATTTCAAATTCATCTTTTTCCTCAGTTGTCCACATACCTGCTAGAAATGTAAAGACAGAAAATGTGCTTTTTCTGTCAGTTTATCAGTTTATCTGATATTAACATTTTATATTTACTGTATATGTATTATAAACTGAAAGATTTTTTTTTTGCTTGCTTTGGTTCTTCATTGGATGTCTAATGGACCATTCAAATTGAACATGACAACAAATAGAACACTTGTATCACTTGCCTTCCCGTTCATCATTGATTTGTTCTAGCAGGCACCGGTAACATCTCCATATGTCCTATCTCATGCTACTAGAGCCCAAGAGCATCTGCTTGCTCCAGGAACATAAAGAGCCTCAAACTATTCTATCAGGTCATGGGAATGAGGTCTAT
The DNA here is from genome assembly GCA_021461705.1 of Cryptotis parvus. Taxonomy (NCBI): domain Eukaryota; kingdom Metazoa; phylum Chordata; class Mammalia; order Eulipotyphla; family Soricidae; genus Cryptotis; species Cryptotis parvus. Next base: position 106,782 of record JAJIBD010003913.1, on the reverse strand, counting down.
AATTGTTACTGGTATTTGACATATCAAATATGACACGGGTAGCTTGCCAGGCTCTGCCGTGCGGGTGGCATACTCTCATCAGAACTCCACCCAGCAGAAGAGCTGATCACAGCCCGGCTCATCGAGACCCACCCTGCAGCAGTCTTTTTCAAGTCCAGCCTAGGTATGCTGATCCAGAGACTCACAGACATGGGGCAGAGCTGCTACCAGCTCTCCCTGTGCCCAGCCACTCACCAGGCGCCCGGGAAGGATGGTGGGTTCTAGCCCTGGCCCACCACCCCAGCAGAGCCTCTCAAGAAGCCAGTCGACCCCCCCACTCCATGAGGGCCTCCATTTTCCACATCCGGACTCCCTCTCATCAGAACTCCACCCAGCGGAATAGCTGATCACAGCCTGGCTCGCGAGGCCACAAGTGGCCCCATGGTTCATCAATAACTGCTGGAGATCAGAGGTGACTACAAGAATAAATAGAACAAAACAAAAGCAAATTTTTAGATAGCAGAATGAGGTTACTGGAGGTCAAGAGGGTGTGGGATGGAGGTGAGAGGTGGATTGGATGGCATGGGGTGGTATCTGTCTTCTCTGGATATGACCCATTAGCGATACCACATCCTCTGCTGAAGTTACTTCAAAATACTTCCTACTGTTTTCAGACTGTTGAGTAGGTGGGTGATTAGTGGTACTTTCTGGATTCTTTAATGTAATCCTGCTTCATGGGGTGCAGAAAGAACTAGGGTCCTCAAAGAGCAGAAACAACAAAACTCCCCAATCCCTGCCCCTTGGTGGTGGGGATGGGCTAAATTTATACGTCTAGAATTGTGCTCCTGAAACGTATATTTTAAAGCAACATTACTTCAGTTGAAAAAATGACACGCCAAGACAAGACCTTAGACTTCCCCCACCCCCACTGACCTACTCACTCTCTCTGGTCTTCCCTATCTTAACAAAGAATACCCAGCTCACTCTAGCCCCTAAGCCTAAGACTCTTTCTTGATTTCTCTTGCCCCGATGCCATATTCTTATTCACCAGCATCGTCTCCCTGCCATGCCCAATCCCCATACACTATTTATTATGTAGTCCTACATTTTCTTCCTTATGACACTGGGTATGATGGACATTCTCTTATGTATCTATTTTTTTCTTTATATCTGTACTTTCCAGAATTTCAAGTCTAGAATATCAGCTCCACAAGGCCAAGAGTGTCTCTGTCTGGTGGGTTGCTACCAGCCCTGTGCCTAGAACAGTGTCTGTCCCTTAGTGGGAGCTTGGTAACCAGGGGTGAGACAAATCTGTGAATGAATTTTATCTTTTCAACTTCTTTAAATGTGTCTGAAGTCTGACATGGAAGACTTGACTCTTGGCTTTGGGAGAGATGGTGCCGGCCATCACTTTGCCGTATAATGTTGTGCAAGTTATTTAATATCTCTCTGCTTCAGTTTCTTCCTCCTGAAAAATGAGAATGACATTTCACAAGATTGGAAAATAACACCAGGTAATGTGGACAAAGCACTTAAAATGGGGATGAACGTAGGAAGAGCTTAACAAAGGGTAAAAACTGCCTCATGATTTTTCCCTTAAGTTTCTGGCCTTAGAAGTCAGTCCCTTCTTTCATTAAGTTATATTTTAATTCAAATTATGATTTATAGTCTTAATTTTAAGTTATTTTCCCCATTCTTAAAATATGCTTACCATTTAGTTTGAAATTTACTTTGGTGTATTAAAGAGAATGCAGTTTTTTTTCTTCTTTTTTAGTTTTCATTTTTGCTATTGATTTACAATATCATAAAATTTGGAAGTTTCAACTTCATACTTATAATTGTGTGTGAATTCCCAGGCCTTCTCCCTTAGCAAAATAGCTCTCTGTGAAAGGAAAACTTTAGCAACTCTTAAACTGTTGGGCACCATTTTGTGCTGGAAGACATTTTGCCTAGCACGAGCGCCTCCAAGGCCACTGGCCTTCAAGGCCACTGACTTCATCCACTGTCACGTTGCCTTCCTGCCCTGTGTCCCGTGCTTGCAGGTGTCCTGCGCATGCGCAAGGTCCCCTGGCATGATGTAATTTTAGGCTTTGTCCAATTAGGGTATGTTTCATCAGCTTATATGACCTGCACCGACCAGCACTGTATAAAAGCAGCTTGCACAAAGGATCAGGGTCCTTTCGCCATCTTAAGTATCAAAATTCAGGGGCTCCAATAAAGCGTGTTCTAAGAAGGATTCTGTTGTGGTCGTTCTTCTCTGTGGGCGGTAGAGAGTGTCCCACATTAAACTCTACTTATTATGAACTGAGGTGACTTTTATTCTACAAACATCGCTGTATGCATGTCCATACAAGTATGATTTAAGTGTTTTAATGCTTATATAATATTTTGTTCTAAAAACTTATCATGTTTCTTTAACCAAATATTTCTAACTTAATATTTATGTTGCATTAAAAGGCAATGAAAATAAATGTGTTTAAAATTACTTTCCAAGTTTATAACCATTTCATAAGATATTTTAATTAAATATTTTATTATACCACCGTGAGATATACAATTACAATGTTGTTCACGTGTGGAGGTTTCGGTCACATAGTGTTCCAGCACCCGCCCTCCACCAGTGCCCATTTCCCACCACCAATGTCCCCAAATCTCTCCCCTCCCATAGCCTGCCTAAATAGGTTCCTTATCTCTTTTCTCTCTCCCTCTCTCTCTTTTCCTTCTCTTACACATTGTGAGTTGTACTACATACACTTAGAGGCCATCATGTGCATATTTTTGCTTGTATTTAGTGCTCAGTTCTAGGTTGGTATTAGCCCTTTCGACACTTATTCACACATGTTCCCTTCTCTGTCTTACCTAACCTCTGACTCCCAAACGTTTGCTGTAATTTCCACTTTTGGTAAGACCTTCTGATTCACATTTCGCCTGACACTGGATTTTGGTGTCATAATATGTATATATATACATATATATATATATATATATATATATTTATGTCATGCAAATAAATGCAGTCATTCTATATCTCCCAAAGAGAATGCAGTTTTAAATGGCACTCTCACCTTTCTTTGACTACTCTTTCCTATTTGTTATGCTTTCTTTATCCCACAGAGGCTGTACGGGAATTGCTTTGATTATTCCATCTGTCTCAGAGTCCGCCTCGCGCTGGGCCTAGTCATGTCTCCTCCTGTTTCCCTGAGCAGCTCAGTTGTCCTCACCTTGCTGGAGTCTGCAAAGACCCACACGTTCTGTCTCTGATTCACAGACATGACTGTGGCCATTGGGGCGTGTTTGTTCTTCTCCTGCTTCCTCATCTGGTACTTGCCCTTCTCGCCCTTGGTCGGGTTCCTTGAGACACCAGTATATCCTGATATAAAGGGCCTCTTTTAACCTGAGCCAACTGAAACAGGTTTCTGTAACTTGTGACTGAGAGAGTCTAAGGGTAAGCTTCCCCTTCAGAAAGGCCCCAAGAACATCTCAGCCAATGGCGCTACATTCCGACGTGTCACCGAGATTAGTGCGATGACTGTAACACATCCTCAAAAGTGATCTGCCAGAAGGATTAGCAGCAGACAGGAAAGCCTCAGGGCGTGCACATGATGGGGCCCATTTACCACCATGTCACTGCCTGAGTGGCAGGGCACCCCAATACTTTCTCTAGAGCCACACAAACCAAATAGCCTACTGTACCTGACTCATTCAGGACATACCCACTCCATAGGCTGTTATCTGAGGGAAACTTCCAAAAAACATAAAAGGAGAATGGAGGTGTGGCTCCATGATAGAACACTTGCCGGGCATGCGTGAGGCTGCCCTTTGACCCCTAGCACTGGCCCTCAAAGCTGAGAGGGATCGCTAGCACCCAGGCTGTGATCCTTGGCACTGTTCTAGTGCTGCACCAACGCATGTGACCTCCAGCCCACCATCACCAGCCTCACAACCCAGAACATGAGATTATTATTGCCTGACTCCATTTCAAGAAGAATGTGGAACACCAAACAAGTTAATGAAATATGATTTTTACTGTGTCTGAGGATGTGTATTTTGAAATCATCCCATAAGCATACCCATGTTTTTGTTTCTTTTTTTGCATGTTTTGGGCCATATTTGGTGCTGGGGTGGGGAGCGCCTAACTTGGTGCTGGGGAGGGGATCATCACCACAGTGCTCAGGGGACAGCGCAGAGCCAGGTAGCATGGAAAGGTGCTGAGCATAGAAACCAGCAGTCCCAATCCCTAGCTGATACCCCAACCCTTACTTTGTTTTGACAATTCTTGACAGTAACTTGATTTTTGCTGTGTAGTTTACTCATGGTTTTTGGATGCTGACTTGTGACATTGTTTCTCAGACTCTTAGTTATTCAAGTCCATTAAAGTAAGCGCTCCCAACTCTAGTTGGTTAGCCCAGAGACGGTAAGCGCACTGAATAAAGGAAAAAGAAAGTAGGCAAAAGGGAGCTACGCACTTTTGACTTCTCTGTCCAGGGCAGAAGGAGAGTGACTCAGTTGGACACTCCACTCAGGCAGGAAACTGTCCAAGCTCACAGCCTTGCACCTGCTGGGATCTCCTGACTGGCAGGAGCTGTACAGTCACCCGGTGTCCTGAGCCCAGGACACCCTGGGGCCTTTTCCGATTCAGTCAGATGCCAGCAGGTGTGGCCTTGTTCCAATTACAGACAGACCTATTAACCAGCCTTCTGTCTCACGTTTGGGTAGCTTTTAGAGCATTTCCAAATGCCTGCACACAGCTATGAAAAATCGCCCAAGCAGGGATCAGTCTTTTTAAACTTGTCCAGTAAGACACAGACCGAATTAGAAAGTGAAAACACTCACTTCCACTGATTTCCACCCCTTTATGCAACTCAGGCCCTGACTGCTGCTCTGTGGACAGGCGCCCCCTTGCCTTTGCCATTCCTCTGTGACTCTGTGCAGGAGACTTCTGGAATTACCACCTTCCTCCTTCCCCTTGCTCTGTTATACAGAGATGGCGCTCTGTGCCTCCCCTACCATCAAACAACACACACACACACACACACACACACACACACACACACGGTAACCAGCCATCTTCAACAGGACTGTTGAAAACTGAAAATTTAAGAGAGTAGAGAAGTAACCTCTGGTCTAAATTTAGGAGGTTCTTCCTGTGGCTGCTTCCCCTCTTCCCAGCAAGTAGAACCACAGGTGATATAGAGGGCTCATCATTTTGCTCTTGTACTGCACCATGTCCAGTTCAAAGCAGCCTCTGCAAGCCGCTGAGTGCCTCCATTTACCAGGAGAGGCCACTCAGCTTGTTCTCACCATCTGGTTATTCAAACATTTAGAGCAGTGATTTACATACATCCACACAGGAGCTCTCCCCCTCTTCAAATGAGTTACTGCTGGAGAATATCTTTTCTGTGATCTAGACAGACACTTAGTTGGAGCCCGTGGGGTCTTCTAGGAAAGAAAGGACTTATACTGAGGTCTCGAATTCACCCAACCCTTGGGCGAAAGGAAGATAAAGACCAGATCTACAAGAGACCAATTAATTCCTAATGAAATGTCTGTCTCTCTGATATCTCTGGTATCTCAGAAGCATTTCAAATTTGTCTGGATCTGGCTAAGATACCTTAGCCCCAGTCTTGGGTTTCCAGAAACTAATGGACCTGCCGAATATCCATCCACATTGCTTAGGAAGGAATTTATTTAACAAACACTTTTATGTTGTTTGCTCTAGACCATACGTGGCCTTGAACATCAGAGCATCAGACTGCCTTATCTAAGGAACGGCTCTAAGAAGTTCTTAAGCTCAGTGAGTGTTCTGGTTTCCCATTGAGGTTATTCTGCTGTTATTCTTCTTTTATATGAGGTCTCCCTTTGAAAGTCACAGAAAGAAAAACAATTATCTGAGGCCTTTGGCTCCTTGAACTAAATCTCTACCCCATCCCTTCCTTGCTGCCCCTTTTGCCCCCCACATGCACACACACACACATACACACACACACACACACACACATGCATGCATGCATGTGTTGAGCCCTTGAGAGTCCCTGACAAGGCCTCTGTTGGCCTGTGATTGCCCCCCTGGGGTACAATTTCTTTGGCAGGACCAATTTCAATGAACTGCCTCTGGGACTTATTGACAAGGGAAGCTGACAGGGTTTCCTGACTGCATGCCCCCTCCTTCCAGTGACGTAGTTTAACAAGGTTCTTTCTTCCAGTAATGTCCTGATGTCGTTTGCCATCTATTGTGTATAACAAAGTATGTGCCCCAGCCCCCGTGTAGCTGCTTAAAATATCCAGATTATTTTTCGTGATCCCATGAATTGGCTGAAGGTTGGGAGGTCCTTCCACACTGTGTTGATAGGCTGAGATCATGCCCTTGTGTTTGGCTTGGAACTCTATGAGAGCTGGAACATTTTGGCACCGGGGTGGTGAGAAGGGCAGAGCCCCGACCACCACCCTTTCTTTCTCTATGCCATCTCTCATCAATGGTTTCTGAACTTTGGAGCTGATGGTTTTAGTTCCTGCAAGGTCTGAGCCTGGAACTGTCTGAGGACCACTTTCTCCACATTCTTTTCACAGAATCAAGTCACAGAAATAGACTCAGTTGGAGTGGATAAGACCTCCTCTACTTCTTTTTTTTTTTTTTGGAGAGAATCTGGATGTTGTTAGCTAAATGAGTGAACTGTGGTATGTCCAGATATCAAATACTATTTGGTGCTAAAGATAAACAGACTATTAAACCAAGTGAGGAAATGGAGGAAACTTATATATGTATTATCAAGTGAAAGAGACCATCTGAAAAGGTTACTACTTTTTACATGAACATCGGGAAAAAGAAAAATTATGGCAACAGTAAATATACCAGTGACCTCAAAAAGGCCATTAATGGAAGGTGTGTATAGAGTCATAGGAAGGTGAGAAAGTTTTGGAACTATTTCGGTAGGTTTTGAAAAATTCAATTATAGTTGGTCACATGTTTATAACAGTATTCACATTTTTTATTTTGATGTATGCAGTTACTTCGTTTCACCTCCACCAAAGTGCTTCATGTCCTTTCCCAATGTCCTTATGTTTCTTCTATTCCACCTCGGCATTCCTTCCCCTTACTTGGTGTTCTCAGTCCTATAGCCAGGATAAAGTTTTGCTATTATTTCCTTAGTTTGGTTCTCTATATACCACAGATGAGTAATATCATAAGTATTTGTCTTTCTCCCTTGGACTTTTCTTGCTTAATATGATACCCTCCAGATCCATGCAAGTATCATTAAACAGCAATATTTTGTCTTTTCTTATAGCTGCATAGTGTTTTGTTGTGTACATATGCAACTATTTCTTTAGTCGTTCATCCGTCATTGGACATTTGATTTATTTTCCATATACTGGCTATTGTACTAAATGGCAGTGGATATAGGTGGTGTTTGCCTTATCTTTTGGGGCCATGCCTGTGGTGCTCAGGATTTACTTCTGGCTCTGTGCTCTGGGATCTCTCCTGGCAGGGCTCAGGGAACCATATGGAATGCTACGGATTGAACCTGGGTTGGATGCATGCAAGGCAAATACTACTGACAACACTATCACTCTGGCCCCTTGTTATTATGATGAACAACAGGAAGACAAGTGATATAAGTGATTATCTTTGAAAATAATTTCCCATACTAATGAAAGGAAGTTAACAAAGGGATAGATTTTACGTGATTTAGATAACACATTTGTTTTAATGTGAAAACGTCCTCATGTGATCCTCTTTAGGATTTTAAGCAAAGGCATGTAGAACTCTATTTAAAATAAAAATAGCTTTTTTGGCGGAAGGGGTTTGGGCCACCACATCTGTGGTGCTCAGGGTTTACTCCTGGCTTAGCATTCAGGGATCACTCTTGGCAGTGCTGGGGGTCATAAGTGGTACCAGGGGTCAAACCCAGGTTGGCCAAGTGCAATTGCACCTTATCCACTATCTTTTCTTTCCAGTACCATATACCTGTTAAAAATATTTAAAATCTTAAAAAATCAATCTGTAGTAACAAACCATGATGAGAAATAACCCAGGATTGGAAGTCCAGAGGGGTTGAAAGCAGTGGGGCATGAGGAAACATTTTGGTGTGAGCATGGTGGCAGTTCTATAGGTGTCTATATTTATCAAGACATTGACATCTATTTTTATTTATTTATTTTTTTTTGTGAACTATCTCCTGGGTCCTACTTACTTATTCTTTTTTTTTTAATTTTTTATTATACCACCGTGGAATATACAATTACAAAGGTGTTCATAATTGGTTCTTGGTAATACAGTATTCCAGCACCCATCCCTCCACCAGTGCCCCATTTCCACCACCAATGTACCCCCACCCCCTCCCGCCCACCCCCATGCTGCCTTAATAGCAGGTACCCCAGTTTCCTCTCTTTCTCTCTCTCTCTCTCTCTCTCTGTCTCTGCATCTCTCTCCCTCTTATTTTACACATTGTGGCTAGCCCTGCAGATATTTAGAGTTTATCACTTAAGTCTCTTTGTGTATATTCAATCGTGAGTTTTAATCTGCCATTACCATTTCCCACATTTAGTAAAACACTAGTATCTATTTATATCCTATTAATGAATGCAGTCATTCTATATCTGTCCTTTTCCTTCTGACTAATTTCACTCAGCATGATAGTCTCCATGTCCATCCATTTGCAGGTAAATTTCATAATTTCATCTTTTCTGACAGCTGTATAGTATTCTATAGTGTAGATGAACCACAGTTTCTTTAACCAGTCCTCTGTTCTCGGGCATTTAGGTTGTTTCCAGATTCTAGCTATAGTGAATAGCACAGAGATGAATAAAGAAGTACAGATAGTGTTTCTGCTATGTGTTTTTCGGTCTCTCGGGTATATTCCCAGGAGTGCTATTGCTGGATCAAATGGGAGCTCAATATCTAGTTTTCGGAGGAATGCCCATATTGTTTTCCAAAAGGGCTGGACCAGTCGGCACTCCCACCAACAGTGGATGAGAGTCCCTTTTTCCCCCACATCCACGCCAGCACCGGTTGTTCTTGCTGTTTTGGATGTGTGCCAGTCTCTGTGGTGTGAGATGGTACCTCATTGTTGTTTTGATTTGCATCTCCCTGATGATTAAAGGTGAAGAGCACTTTTTCATATGCCTTTTGGCCATTCGAATTTCTTCTTTTTTGGAAGCTTCTGTTCATTTCTTCTCCCCATTTTTTTGATGGGGTTGGCTGTTTTTTTCTTGTGGAGTGCTACCAGTGCCTGATATATCCTGGATATTAACCCCTTGCCAGATGGGTATTGGGTGAATATCCTTTCCCACTCTGTGGATTAACATCTTTTTTAAGTATTTTATTATACCACTGTGAGATATAAAATTACAAAGATGTTCATATTTGGGTTTTGGCTATACAGTGTTCCAGCACCCATCCCTCCACCAGTGCCCATTTCCCACCACCGATGTCCCCGATTCACTCCCCCTCCATGGCAGGTTCTTTCTTTCCCTTTCTCTCTATCCCTTTCTCTTTTCCTTCCCTTCCACATTGTGGATTACAATACGACATTAAAAGGTTGTCATGTGTATCTTTTTGCCTATATTGAAGACACTGAAATCTTGAGTAAGTGCATTTTATCGTACATAAATGATGCTTCAATATATTTTGTTTTAAAACATCAAAGCCATCTATTTAAGGCGACTAAATTTGACACATGGTTTTAAAAAATGCCCAAAATATTAGGGGCAATATTTCCCGTGCTATTAAAGTGGAATATTCCTATTTGGTATGATTGGGGAGATTATTTTGGGGGTCCTGGAATTGCTACAAAAATCCTCTATATAGAACAGTAATGACATTCCCAGATCCCCAAAATAACCTACCAAATAGGAACGCTATACTTTCAGATAGCAGGGGAAACCTGTGTACTATATTTACAAACAATGGCAAATTCCTTCGGGGAGGGAAAGGAAACCCAGGGCTGGAAGGGATGTTTTGAGAGTTTCAAAGCAGGATACACGTTAGCAGAAACATGTCCTCCTGCTGTAATTGTACTTAACATAGTTTGTTATCATCTTCAGAATGTTGAGTAGGTGATTCTTGGTACTTTATAGATTATTGAAGAGTGACTGCATCCTGCTTCCTGAGGTGGAGGAAGGGCTGGGGTCACCACAGAGCAGAAAACAAACAACAAACTGTGCGGGTCACTCTATGTTAGACCATCTGAGAATTTAAATTCCTGCCGCATTTGGAAAAACCAATTGGAGACCTTTCCAGGTTTCTCTAGAGACTCCTAAACTTGAGGAGTCAGAATCCTGCAAAGCAAGTAATCCAAGTTAAATTTGGTCATTTGGAGAGGGCGGGGGTGGGGAGGAGTTGAGTGTCAAGCGGGTTCTAAGAATATATAGAGAAGGGTTGCATTGGAAGATCAGGAAATGAGGTAGGCAACCAGATGTGTGAACAGAATTCCAAGGGCCAGATGCATTCCACCGGGCCACATGGAACCGACTCCAAAGACTGTCACTTTCTGAGATCCAGCTTTGGGGAGATAGACCATATTGAGGGAGCAGGAGAAGAAATAATGTTTAGATTTTCTAGTTTGTGCTTGTGGTGGGGTGGGGGTTAGGGGGTAGTGGTGGACAAATACTAGTCAAGAATGTTGAGAAAGCAATGCACTTACTTTGGGAATGGGGAATAACAGAATTGTCCACAATGGTTAAATTGAGTGGCTATGGGGACAAAGAGGGTTTCCCCAGGGATCCCTCAGTCTCCTGTGCTCACTCTATATCCAAGTGGCTCTACAGACCTGGAGCTGCACATCTTTAGAGACTCTTCTTTAAATGTACACAAGAAACAAGCGTTAAATAGGAGGTATTGTTCAGCTAAAACTCGTTGTGTCCACATCCTCAATGATTTCCATTTATTCCAGCCATATCAGCAAAGCACAATTAACACAGACCTCTGGTTTCTGTATTACACTGGGTAGTAATCTTGGTTACTATCAGAAACCTACTTACACTTTTAACTGGTAGGGTCAGGTCCAGGGCAAACCCCTCTGCGTAACACTGTCTAGTGTTACGAATCACACACGTACACCATTAAGGAAGGAAGAGCTATCTCTGACATCTTTCTAGCTTTGCTTAGAAAGGGATCCCTCTGAATCACCAGACTTCCCCCAAGCGTAATTTGCTCATCTCTTAATATCTTTGTTTATTATCTCTCCAATCAAAAGTTGAGTGTCAAAACTCCTGTCTTGGAAAATTGTTCTGCTGGAGGAATATTAGGGGAAAACTGATATACTGATTAGTATTGAAATTATTGACAAGGTCTTAACTTCTACCCTTAGAGTCAGATGTTTTAAACACAAACCAAAAGGAATAAAGCTATCTAAGGGTAGATTTCAGCAAAACCACTCTCTCCTCAATAGTATTTTGAAATATTCAAGAAAAATTCTTCTAGGATTAGCTTTCTTCAAATGTAGTCAGAGCTAAAACCATTCTACCTTATCTGCCCCTTGTGAGAGTCAAGAAAATATCTAGCATTCCCCAGAGACTGTGGGGAATTGTCCACAATGAGTTAAATTGAGTGGCTATGGGGCCACTCAATTCATATTAATAATTAATAATAATTAAAATATTAATTAATATTCAGCAACATTAATTTTATTTTAAAGCAATTAAAATTCCTGTTTCCCTAAAAAGTCCATTAGCCATGAGTTTCCCCCCACTCTTTTCTGCTTTAGACGTTTCAAACCCTCTGTATAATATGTTTTCTTGTCAACATTCTTGGGTTAGCAATCATAAAAGAAGATCCTTATGGGTGAAGGCATAGCAGTGGATCTTGCTCACATCACACATCTGGTTTCCAGAGAGTTTAATTGTTAAGTGACTCAGAAATACCAAGGAGGAATCTGCTGGTCTGGAGAGAGAGACCGGAAGCTCCCCAAGCAGGCATTCCTGTCAGAGCCTTGACAACACTCAGGATGAGCACGAGCTCCTGGAAGCAGGATGTGTGTTAAGGCTCAGCTCCCATCCGGACATCTTATCCCAGAGGACTCTCAGCCTCAGGAAGTCAGAGACACTGCAGGCACTTCTCTCCAAACCGGAAATGGGGAGCAGCCTCCTCCAGGGAGAGCCCAACTCTGAAAGACGATTTCAGCAAATTTTCAAACTGGGACTGAGGATGTAAGTAATCCCTTGCCTCCACCAGAGGATTCCTTTTGCAGCCCACTTGGAAATCTAGTCACTCATTCTCTGGCTCCTGGTCTGTCCCCTGGCTCACTCAAGTATTAGCGGAACCAGCTGTTGCGTGATTATTGTGACATCTGCAACTGTAACTGGGACTAATGTGCAGTTAGTAAATCTTAATGAACCGTTCAGCCTGCCTGGAAAAGCGAAAGGCTCCACCTTTTGGCTGCTGAAATTGACTAATGACCTCTACCTTGACAGGAGGCACTGTACCAGATTCCTTAATTGCAAAGGACAAAATTCACACTGTTAAGATTTAGTAGCAAACCAGTTCTGTGAAGTATATTGTGTGGCTTATAGAATCAGTAGGAAGACCCCAAAATCAGGTCTGGTGTCTTGTTAGTCTAGCCCTAAATCCAAATGATCTTCCTACCACTGCAGAGTGGGTGAGGGAGTCCTTGACACTTTAGATATTGAGATGGGAACACCACCAACAGGACTTCTTCCACTGCTCCCTGACTGTATGAAATCCCAGATCCTCATGGAGGTGCGGCAAATGCTGGAATGCGAAGGGAAGGCTTCTTCTAGATTCCTTCTCACATAGATGTATCTGACTGGTGGAACCCAGCCCACAGGCTTGTGTCCTAGCTGCCACGGACATTGGGAAAAATAACTCTGACCTGAAAGTTCCTCAAAACAGGAATGATTGCTGAGCAATCACAAGTAGGACACACCAGCACTCTATGTGGACCCTCATTTTAGTTATGGAAATGTTAAGATACAGGTGTAGTTCCATTATTTATTTAATCTCATTATCTATTTATTATTATTATATCCCCTTGGGATAGAGGCAGGTGGGGGGGGAGGGGAAACAGGGGGCCACTGGTGGGAATGTGCACTGGTGGAGGGACGGGTGCTGCAACATCACTTATTTTAAATCTTATAATAAATTTGACAACATTATTAGCTCTTGAAGAGCTGGGCAGTGCTGACATTGCATATATTCACTTCCTGTTAGCTCTATACCTATTTACCGGAGTCTCAGTAACTTAAAATGCACACATTTATCGTTTTATGTTCCTGGAGGTCAGAAGTTGGAAATCAGTGTCGCTGGGATCCTTCTGGGGTTCCAGAGGAAACTCTACCGGTTTCTTTTTTCCAGCTTCTAAAGCTTATTTGCATGTGGTGGCTTACAGTCGCCTCCTGGTGCTGCTTCGGCTTCTGGTTTCTGCTGTCACATTTTTCTCCTCTTCTCTCTAATTCTCCTGCTCCTTGTTTAAGGAGTGACACTGACCTCTCTCAGATCGAGGATGCTCTCCCTTTCAGGTACCATATTCATAGGTTTGGTTTTCATGAGCATAGTTGGGGCCATTGTTCGTCCTGGCACATGATACTAGGCCAGCGGGATGTCCTTGCAGAGCCACTGAGTTCACCCTCTGGTTCACTGATCATCACCCTCACCAATATCCTGGAACCATTTGACATGGAGATTTTGTCTCAGGACGACCAGGCATCCAAGAAACTTGTTGAAATAAATTAGAGAGCCAACTGATTTGTTTATTCATTTATAAGAGATACTTTTCCTTTCCAGAAGGGTTTGCCCCACAAATAGCCTGCCGGTATGTCCATTCAGGCAGGCAGATTTCAGGCAAATGAGTTCCAGAACCCCTGAGGAAGGTTTGGCAACGATTCAGTTGGTTACCCTGCGTCACCCTGTGCCTGCCTTTGGGAGCTGGGGGCCTGAGGCGAGAGAAGCCCTGATGGTAGAGGGACGAGGCACTGCCGCCTGCACCCACTTGGGCCTGACTATCTCTTCGGGAAGCTTTCTTCCTGGAGCTCAGAAAATAAATGGAAGCAATTTAGCAGGCTGCCGGCCCCAGGGGCATCCTGAATCATTGCCAGGAGGGCGTGGGGCGGAAGGGAAGCAGGGGTTTGAGTTGAGGTGGGGCTGCTGCTCCCCAAGAGAATATTCTTCCCAGACAGACGGCTTGCTGGGGCTGTCTCAGGTGTATGGAAATATTTACAGATTAAATGTTATATATATGGAAACGTAGTGGTCTTAGCCTTCATTGCATGGAGAAATAATGAAGAATCTGAAATCTAGTGATGATAGAGGTACATTATTAAATATGTCCCCCTCTCACACTTTCTGTCTTGCTGCCCAGGGACTCGGTTATTAGGAAAAATCTGCTCTGGGGGGCCAGAGAGATAGTATAGTGTATAGGGCGCTTGCCTTGCACATGGCCAACCTGGGTTCAGTCCTTAGCATCCCATTCGGTGGATTCCCTGAACACCTCCAGGAGTAAATCCTGAATGCAGAGTCATGAGTTACCCCTGGGCATTGCCAGGTGTGACTTCCCTCACTCCCCCAAAAAAAAAAAAGAAAAAGAAAACCTGTCTCCAAAGGAAATATTAATTAAAATTTTTGAACCACACCCAACAACATTCAAAGGCTACTCTAAGCCCTATGCTTGGGGGTCACTGTGGGATGCTTAGGGGCCATATGATTCTGGAAATGGACTCCAGGTCTTCTGCATATAAAAGCCCTCCCCTTTTTTAAATACACTCACAGTTATCTCTCTAGTCCCGAAAGAATAACTTCTATGAAATTCCTGCATGAAGCTTTCCCGGTGGAATATAAAATCGACACTGGAACTTTAAGATGAAGTGGACAGCAGCCGAGGACATAAGTCAGGTGGAAAGAATGCTTTGCTGTGTGTGTGGATAATCTGACTGCTCCTGAAATGAGGCGTTTGCCAAAAGAGGCAGCCACCAGACCACACCCAGGACTCACCAAGTTGGAACCTCCGAGAGTAAGCCCTGGATGTTTTATGTTTTAACTGGTGAGATATTTTTGTGTTTGTTTGGATTGATTTGGGACTACCTAATGCTCAGAGCTTGTGCCTAGCTCTGTGTCACTCCTGACATTTGTCAGGGGGACCATAGGGAGTGTCAAGGGTTGAACCCTGAGTCACCTGCATGCCAGGCAAGTGCATTACCTCCCATGCTATCTACCAACCGTAACTGGGGATTTTTAAAACGTTATGTGATTTAAATGCTACCAGGAGGGTGAGCAAGCAAGTGAGGAAGCAGAGAGAACAGTTCCTCGCACCTCCCACACAACCTCCAACGTTTGAGGAAGCGCCATAGAGAGAGGAAGGGCTACACAGATAAATTTAGTTTTTCTTTGGACTTTGCAATTTTCTTTTATTTGGAGAAGTCAAAAGGCGAGGAAGATAATGGCATTCCTTTCCTCAGGGGTCCCGAGTGCTCTGCCAAAGTGCTCTGCCACTTCAGAGCTTGCTTTCCAGAAGTCCTGATCCCTGAAGGGTCATGGACACCCCGATGACAGAATACTAGTTTCCTGACCTGTTGAGGCCTAGGCCTAAATACCCAAGGCCAACTCAAAGGGTCTAAAACAGTCAGAAGAGAACAAGAGGCCTTCCTGGCCAGGGGAAAAAAAAAAAAACAAACCTGATCTGAAGAAAGGAGTCTATTGCCCTCTAGTGGAAGGATGGGAGCTAAACCCCACAGCCCAGCGGTAACTAACAAAAAGGCCCCTGAACTACTCTCTGGAAGAAATAAAAACATTGTGCCACCTGCATTTACTCACTTCCATTCTATTTTAGAGCACATTACCGTCATGTTGTAACAATGAGTGTCTTATCATTACCCATCTCTTCATGATTTCTCAGTGAGAAGTCTCCAATCACCAAATTCCCACCCGTAACATCTAATCTGGAACCATTTCCAGCACCCGAGACATAAAATGGGGGAGAAAGGAACGGGACTTATTAGTTAATGTGCATGTAATTTCAGTTTTTCAAAATAAAGATGTTCTAGAAAATTTGTGGTGACGATGCACCGTATAGTTCATAGTTTGCCACAAATGTGGGGTGAGCAGTATTAGTGTGGGGCTTTGTGCACCTGAGGAGACTCCAGGATGGGGGGACCTCTCTGAACGTCCTACTCAATTTTTCTGTGATCCTAAAACTGCTCTAAAACATAAATATTAGCAATCATAAAAAGTTCTGGTTAGAAATACAAGCTAGTGCAACAATTTTGTAAAACAGGACAGAGTTTTCTCAAAATTTTTAAAATTATACCTCTATGATCCAGAAATTCCACTTTGGATTATTATTGATCCAAAAGACATTGGATCTATTAACTTGAAGAGTTCCATGTACTGCAATGTTTATAGGAACGTTGTTTACAATAGCTACGGTATGAAAGCCAGTCTCAGTACCC
Source organism: Cryptotis parvus (assembly GCA_021461705.1). Lineage (NCBI taxonomy): Eukaryota > Metazoa > Chordata > Mammalia > Eulipotyphla > Soricidae > Cryptotis > Cryptotis parvus. The sequence goes on along the minus strand of JAJIBD010003913.1, from coordinate 90,408 downwards.
TTGGATTCGCTGTTAGAAATATGATACACATGCATAGTAGAAATTCTGCAACTTGAAGAAAAATGAAAGAACTCAAAGGAATTATTCAAAGTAAAATAAGTCACAAGTAGAAATACAAGTACTAGATAACTTTACCTCTATTTGCACTATAAGGAAAGAAAGCAGAATGGACAAAATAAAATAAAGAACAGGCCAGTGGGCTCTGCTGGTGTGCTGAGGAGTGGGAGAGAGCAGGCATTTGGTGGGAGCAAGGGTAGAGCAAGGATCAGCCTCTTGGGGGAAAAGGCAGCTGGGATAAGGAAGGGAACACTATGACTCGATAAAATTAATAATAATAATAATAACAATAATTATTATTATAAATAAAACACACAACACTTGTAAAAAAGGTAGAGCAAGAAGGTCTAAAAGATGTGTAGTGGAGACAGTTCTCAGCACTGTGCATGTATTGGCTGGACTGAATATCTAAGAATGATTCACTGTCTTCCCATTTATCTTCGATTTGCTCGAGCGGGCACCAGTAACATCTCCATATGACCTGTCTCATGCAAGTACAGCCCAAGGGAACCTGCTTGCTCCAGGAACATAAAGAGCCTCAAACCATTCAATCAGGTCATGGGAATGAGGTCTTAATTGAAGAATGATTAAGGTGGTGAATTCAATTGTGGTGTTTTATCACAATAAGAACTAAGATCTGAGACTGAGAGACAGTACAATGGGGAAGGTGTTTGCCTTCCATGTAGACAACCTGAGTTCGATTCTTGGCATCCCATATGATTCCCTGAGCCTCACCAGGTGTCATCCTCGGTGCAGAGCTGGAAGTAAGCCCTGAGTATCACAGGTCTGGCCCCCAAACCAAAATAATAATAATATTAATAATAAGATCTGGCTCAAGTGTAGAGCAGGTGACTCAGTTGTCTGAGGCCTTGGGTTCATCCCTGACTCTGCATGTCCTGGCATTCACCCCTCAACCCCCAGCAGTATCAGGAGTAATTCTACTCCTGAGCACTTCAGAGCTGGGGGAGTAGCAGCCCGCATACAGACCAAGCAGTTAAAAAAATAGAGATAGAGAAGGGCTAGAAATGGATTATGATGTCGGGACCTTAGGATACTAGGTATCTAACGATGTCATAAGACCAAGTTAGAGGGTTTATAACTCTATTTTAATAATCATTTTATGTTACTGAAAATAATGCAAAGTTTCAACAAATCCAACTGCACAAAACAGAATGATTATTAAGCAGATATAAGGAGCAGGTCAGAAACGAGTCAGTGGAGGCGAAGGAAAGAGGTAAATATACATTCTAGGGCCTTAGTCAAAAGGGAACATTGTTGGGTCCAGACCTGGACCCAGTGGAACTAATCTGAAACTATTTGGGTTGCAAAGTAATTGTGTTTAAAAAAAAAAATCGTGGTGGAGGGAGAAATGCCAGAGTTGTCTTGAACCTGCCCCTGTTAGGAAACTCTTCATCACCTCTCATCTTTAAATCCTTAAAGTGGAAATAAGAGCATGAAAACACTAGAAAGAATGCAAAATGGAGCCAGAACGCTCCATTTTGAAAGCAATGCATAAGGTGCCGTACACCCACTGACCCATGTTAGATCCCCACATCTTATACTCCAAGAACTGCCAGGAGTCATCTGTGAGCACTGAGTGAGGAGTAAGTCTTGAGCACAGCCGGGCGTGGCCTCCTTTTATGGTGCCCCCCCCCCCCTTCCAACCTAGTCTCCAGATACAGGTGCAGGAGTAATAACAAGGTTAGCCTTTGTTTTCCACCTTTGGTAGGGGGAAATTCTGTAGGCAAAGGTCTGATCCAGAGTTGAGTGTTTTGCCTGGTAGTGAACCTCAAGAACCCAAAGCAAATGACAGACAGGGAAAATGTGACGACGAGCTCATAATGGTGCCTCCAAATGAGTGAAGTCCTGCGCAGTGATCTCCAACAGGAAACGCAGCTGGCCACCTCCCTCCTTCTGAAACTACGGAAGGCCAAGAGCAGATAGCCCACTTCCTTTTTTAAAAGCTACTACAGTGGAAAGTACCCTTGGTGATTGAATACTGTCTTGTTCTAGGTAGAACATAATGGTTTCATATCTGATGTATATAGAAACACTTACCATAATAACCTGAGTTTATAGTTATCGCCACACATAGTTAGACTTCTTTTTTTTATCATGGAAACATTTTTGGGGGATTGGTGGGTTTTAGGCTACACCCAGAGATGTTCAAAAGTAACTCCTGGCTCTACACCAGAAATCAGTCCTGGTGGTGCTCAGGACACCATACAGGATACTGGGAATCGAACCTGGTTTGGCCCTATACAGGCAAACACCCTTCCCATGTGTGGTCACACATCATGGGAACTTTTAAGACCTAATACAGTAATACAAACTACAGTCATCCTGCTGTACACTACACCCCATGACTTAATCATCTTATCATTGGACATTTGGACCCTTTGACTTGGAAACCATTTTGCCCCTCCATCTTTGTCACGTTGCCTCTGGAAATCAATATTTTCTGTATATATGAGTTAGCTCTTATTTTTAGACTACACGTAATTTATGTGCTATAGTATTTGTCTTTCTCTGTCTGACTTTTTTTCACTTAGCACAGTGCTCTCAAGATCCACCCAGGATTGTTACAAATGTCAGGATTTCCCTTTTTTATGGCAGTGCATATGGTTGTGGGATATACATTCCAGTTTATTTATTCCTGTTCATTTATGAGTGGACACAAGTTGTCTCCATGTCTTATTACTGCAAATAAGGTCCCAATGAACATGAAGGTGCATCTATCTATTTAAGAGAGTGATTTCAATACATTTCCTTAATACTCTTTCCTTTGTCCTTTTGGGGGTAAACTGAATATTTGGAATCAGCCAAAGGTTAGTAATAACCAAATAGCATGGATTGAGAACACCAAGCCAATCTCTCACTGGTGGCTCATGTGCTGATTCTGAAGGAGAAGAAAATCAATTCTAGGCAGGCATGCAGCACAGTCATAAACAATAGTAACAGTCACTTAGCTCTCAGATTTTCTTTTTTTTTACGTAAGGAAAATTTATTTTATTTTTTTTTCTTTTTCCAAATTTTATTGCACCACTTTTAGACATACAATTGCAAAATGCTCATGTAGAGTTTTGGTTCTACAGTGTTCCAACATCCATCCCTCCACCCGAACCCATCTCCCATCACCAATATCTCCACCTCCCTCCCCCTCCCACACCTCAACTACTTGGCGGATTCTGTATGTCTTTTCTCTCATCTCTATCTCTCCCTTCTGCCAAACTTTCCTACACATTGTAGAATGCAGTACATTAAAGGACATAACTGTTTCCACTAGTTTGATGGACTGCTGCCGCAAGCGGCCATGCAACTTAGGGGCCTCATGGTCAGCATCTGGACAGCGAAGGTGGTGGCTAATGTGGTGGGCGAGTCTCATCCGGCTGCTTCAGGGACCCCCAGAGGTGATGGGCCCACTCCCAAAGCCCATATGTCCTCCTGGGAGCCCCATGGTCAGCTGAGCCTGGGGAGAGCGGAGTTCCAGCTTCCCCCAGCTGTGTTTGAGACTGCATGCTATGGCTGGTCGCCCCAGGCTAGCTCCTGGGCGGGGGCCACCAGGCTGGACAAAATGGAGGGGAGGAAGGACCGACCCCCTGACTCCATCTGACGAATTCCCAGTGATTCCCGCTTCTGGGAGCTGCCTACCTGGGCTCGAAATGGTTTTGCTCTGTTAATCTGGTCTTGAGGTAGCATCCCAGCATCGGGACAGCGAAAGTGGCGGCTAGTGTGGTGGGCGAGTCTCATCCGGCTGCTTCTGGGACCCCCAGAGGTGATGGGTCCACTCCCAAAACCCATCTGTCCTCCTGGGAGCCCCATGGTCAGCTGAGCCTGGGGAGAGCGGAATTCCAGCTTCTTTCCCAGCCGCGTTTGAGACTGCATGCTATGGCTGGTTGCCCCAGGGTAGTTCCTGGGTGGGGCCACCAGGCTGGACAAAATGGAGGGGGAAGTGGCTAGTTTTTCAAGCAGCTTTATCTTACCATTACATTACTCACCATTCACAAATACCAAATATTTCTCATTTCACAGCCTTCAAACTCTCAAGTCAGAGCTCCTGACCAGCTATGGAAGATCAGTGGTGGGCTGTTATAGTTGAAGTCATTCCTGTCACTGAGAGTGATTGCTAGATAAGTCAGGCTTCAAAAATCCTTGGGAGACAACAGTGTTCTCTTCAACTGTGTCAAGACGAGGATAAGGGATGGGTGACACTAAGTCTGACACAGAAATAACTGGCAGCCTCCAGTGTTCTCACCACATGAACTTCCAACTGTCATTGGTTGCTTGTCTGGGGTCCAAAGAGCAAAGCCAATAATGGAATAATCACTTTTTCCCAGGACACTTTTCTGACTATCACAAGATAGCCATTATCCCACTTATAGCATTTGCCCTTTTCTTTGTTTAGTTGCTGTTTCTATCTTCTTTTGAGTATTTCAAGGAATATATTTTTGTTTTAATTTTAAGAAAACCAAGACCAACTTCAAGCTGTATGAGTCAGGAATGAAAGCTGTTCAAGAAAGTCCAGTCTGGGGCTGGAGTGATAGTCCAACGGGTAGGGCATTTGCCTTGCATGCAGCCAACCTGGGTTCGATCCCTGGCATCCCATATGGTCCCCTAGCACCGCCAGGAGTAGTTCCTGAGTGCAGAGTCAGGAATTACCCCTGAGCATCGCTGGGTGGACCCAAAAAAAAAAATGCCAGCCACCGTGGATGCAGGGAAAAATGGACTCTCATCCATTAATGGTGGGAATGTCCACTGGTACAGCCTTCTATTCTTTGGAGGAATATGGACATTCCTCCAAAGAATAGAAATTGAGCTCCCTTTGACCCAGTCATTCCATTACTGGGAACATACCCTGGGAGGCCAAAAACACACAGCAGAAACACCATCTGCATTTTTATGTTCATAGCAGCACTATTCACAATAGCCAGAATCTGGAAACAATCAGAGAGCCTGAGAACTGTTGACTGGTTAAAGAAACTGTGGTACATCTACACAATGGAATACTACGCAGCTGTTAGGAAAAACGGAGTTATGAAATTTGCCTATAAATGGATGGACATGGAGAGTATCATGCTGAGTGAAATTAGCCAGAGGGAAAAGGACAGCTACAGAATGACTGCATTTATTTGCGGGATATAAAAAAATAGCATGATGCCAATATCTAAGGCCAGACAAAACATGGATCAGGAGGTCTTGTCAGTGGATAGAACATACTGCAAATGTGTAGGATTCAAAGGGTAGGCAATACAGAGAAAGGAACAGTGTACTAATAATTATTGTAAATGATAATACCAGCGTAGAACTGAGCATTGAAAGTAGGCAAAAGGATATACATGATAACCTCCAACTGTATGTATTTCAAGTCACAGTGTGTAAAAGAAGAGGGGTGAAGAGAGAGAGAAAGAGAGAGAGAGAGAAGTGAAAATTGCCTGCAATTGACGGAAGCTAGGGGAAGGGAAAAAATCATGGGACATTGGTGGAGGGAAATTGGCACTGGTGGAGGGATGGGTGCTGAAACACTAGATGACTGAAACCCAAATATGAACACTTTTGTAACTATATCTCACGGTGGTATAATTAAATTAAAAAAAAGAAAGGCCAGACACAGGCTTTCATGGAGTTAGGGTTGGGCTCCTCCCCAACCTCGTTCCTCCTAAAGGAAAACCAGCAGGACAGTTCTACTGTTCAAGAAGGGAGACATCCACGACATTGGCAACTATCACCCCATCTGCCTATTGTCTGTCATCTACAAGCTGTTCACTCGAGTCATCCTGAACAGGATTTGCAAAACATTAGATGAAGGACAACCATGTGAGCAAGCTGGCTTCCGATAAGGATTCAGCACAATCGACCATATCCACATGGTAACCAAGCTCATTGAAGTTTTTAGGGAGTTCAAGATGCCGCTCTGTCTCACGTTCATTGATTTAAAGAAAGCCTTTGATTCTGTGGAGACTGAAACGGTCATCGAAGCCCTAGCCAAATAGGGGCGTTCAAACCCAATACAGCAAGATGTTTTGTGAGCTGTATTACGGATTCACCACCAGAATCTCACCATTCTACAAGAAAGTGATCATCAATGTCAAAAGAGGGGTTCAAAAGAGAAAGAGAGAGAAATGGAAAGAAATAAAGAATCTGCCATGGAGGAGGGGCTGGGGGAGGGGGAGGGAACCGGGGACGTTGGTGGTGGGAGATGGGCACTGGTGCGGGATGGGTGCTGGAACACTGTATGACCAAAACCCAAATATGAACTTTTTAATTGTATATCTTTGTAATTGCAAAAAATAAAAAAAAATTTAAAAAAAAAGAGGGGGTTCGACAGGGTGCTATCATTTCACCAAAACTCTTCAGCGCCACCCTCAAGAACATCATGTGACAATTAGAATGGGAAGGAATGGGAGTGAAGATAGATAGTCGGCAACTACACCACCTACACTTCGCTGATGACATCGTTCTAATAACACCAAACATTAGCCAAGCGGCACAAATGCTGGCTGACTTTGACCAAGAATGTGGAAAGATAGGTCTACAGCTGAATCTCAACAAAACTATGTATATCTCACGGCGGTATAATAAAATACTAAAAAAAAAATGAACTAGTTCCAGAGGCCCCATTCACTCTCAATGGAACAAACATCTCTGAATGCAGTAGTTATGTGTACCTAGGTCGAGAAGTCAACATGATGAGCGACCTAAAACCTGAGCTGCACAGGAGGAAGAGACTGACATGGAATGCCTTCAAAAGCATCGAAGAAATAGCTAAAAAAGACAAAGAATCTCTGGCTCCGGGCACATCTCTTCAACTCCACCATTCTCCCTGCATTAACATACACCTCAGAGACCTGGGCTCTACGAAAGCAGAATGAGAATGCTATTTGGGTCTCCCAAAGAGGAATCGAAAGAGGTATCCTTGGAATATCACGCCTCACTAAAGTGAAGGAAGGAATCCGGAGCTCTGACCTCCATCGCTGTTCCAGAGTCAGGGATGCTGTCTCGTTTGCCAAGGCATCGAAAATCAGATGGGCTGAACATGTAATGCTATTTGGAGACGACCGCTGGACTAGAGCCGTTACCGACCGGATCCCACAGGATGTCAAAAGATCACGTGGCCACCCATCTACAAGATGGTCAGATTTTTCGTCAAGACCCTGAACGAACGGTTTGAGACTCTTTGTATTCCTGAAGCAAGTAGATGCCATTGGACAACACTGGCACATGATAGGGTCAAATGGAAATGTTACTGGTGCCCGCTCGAGCAAATCGATGAATGACAGGATGTCAAGTGATCGAGATATCTCATGGTGGTATAATTAAATTTTTTTTAAAAAAGAAAGGCCAGCCACAGGCTTTCATGGAGTTAGGGTTGGGCTCCCTCCTCCAACCTCGTTCCTCCTTAAGGCTGACAGTCACGCCCATGAACCTCCTCAGATGTCAAGTCATCTCATCCCTCAGCCATGATCGAGACTCATATATAAACCTCAAAAAAAGATTAATAAGGAGCAGAGGTTTCCCTGGTCCAACAGGCTGAGTCACCTGGGGCAATCCAGAGGGGGAAGGGTTTGGGTCTGGTCCATCCCAGCAGAGCCCCAGCAGCCAAAGTGCTCCACACTCCACAACTGTGACCATGTTCAAGGCCGAATACAGTGCTCGGACAAGCTTCTCCCCAAAATTAGCCTCTGATAAATCAGGTATGTGGGTTTAGTGACTGAAATCTCCAGTTTTCACTGAGTTGGAATTGGGCTCCCTACTGGAAGGCAGGCAGTCACTCCCATGCCTCAAAGTCAATACCCAGTTAAAATTTTAACTCCAACTTTATCACCCCGATAAAGATTTTGGAGTTTCTGGACGCTGCAGTTGCTACATATCGACACACCATCATTATGAAATGTATGTTGTAATAAGCATATTTTGGGGGGTTACACCCAGCGGTGCTCAGGGGTTACTCCTGGCTCTTCACTCAGGAACTACTCCTGGCGGTGCTCAGAGGACCATATGGGGTGCTGGGAATCGAACCCGGTCGGCCGCATGCAAGGCAAATGCCCTACCGCTGTGCTATTGCTCTGACCCCAGGGCAGAGCTGCTACTTGCTCTCCCTGTGCCCAGCTGATCATGAGGCGCCCGGGAGGGATGGCGGGTTATAGCCCTGGCCCGCCACCCCAGCAGAGCCTTGCAAGAAGCCAGAGGAACCCCCACACCATGAGGGCCGCCATTTTCCATATCCAGACTCCCCTCTCCTCAGAGCTCCACCCAGCAGAAAAGCTGATCACAGCCCAGCTCGGCGTGGTCACTTACGACCACGTGGTTCATCAATAAACGCTCGAGTTTTTTTTTTTTTTTGCTTTTTGGGTCACACTTGGCAATGCTCAGGGGGTTACTCCTGGCTCCACACTCAGGAATTACTCCTGGCAGTGCTCAGGGGTCCATATAGGATGCCAGGGATTGAACCCGGGCTGGCATGGGCCGGCCGCATGCAAGGCAAACGCCCTACCTGCTGGACTATCGCTCCAGCGCTCGAGTTTTCAGGTGACTACAAGAGTATCCCACCCGCACGGCAGAGCCTGGCAAGCTACCCATGTTGTATTTGACATGCCAAATACCAGTATCAATTATAGACCTCATTCCCATGACTTGATGGAATGGTTTGAGGCTCTTTATGTTCCTGGAGTGGGCAGATGCCCTTGGGCTATCTCGCATGTGACAGGACATATTGAGATGTTACTGGTGCCTGCTCGAGTAATCGATAATATATGGGAAGTCAAGTGATCAAGAATAAGCATATAAAAGTGCCTGCTCAGGGGACAGGCTTGGGGATGGGTGGAAAACTGGGGATTTTGGTGGTCGTAAGGGCACATTGGTGGTGGGTCTGGTGCTGAAATACTGAATATGTGAAACAACTGTATTGTGAACAACTTTGTAATTCACTATGTTTAAATAAAGATTTAAAATAATAAAAATAAAAGGCCAGCCATGTGCGGAGGCGGGAACAGTGGCCCTTGTGGTGATGTTGGCTCCCTCTGGCTGTCACCTACAAGAACCCTGTCTTTCTTTCCCACCACCAATGGCCAGGAGCTAGGGGAGAAACTCACAGGATAAAAGTACTTCCCACCCTAGCACTGAAATCAGCCAATCTCTGGTTGGATGAAATAGAAATTCAGAAAATATATACAATAAGAAGAAAATTTTTTTCAAATTTCTCACCAGATAAAGACTATTTCTGCTTAGATTACATAGAAGAAAAGTATAAAGAAAAGACAATAGAATAAGTTATAGGGTCTGGAGAGGGAGAGCAGTGGGTAGGGCACTTTCTTTACATATGGACCACCGGGTTCGATTCCCAGCATCCCATATGGCCTCTGAACACCACTAGGATTGATTTCTGAGTGCAGAACAGGAACAACCCTTGAGCACAGATGGTGTGGCCCCCACACCAAAAAAGAACAAAACAAAAGAATTTATAAATGTTCATTATTCATTTTCATATATATTTCATATATAAACTGGCTATATTAATATAGCTATGTATTAATAGAATAGAAGGTGTGATATTTTTTTTATAGAACTCCTCCAGTTCCATGTAGAATTTCTCAGTTTCTTCTTCCTTGTATGTGGATGTTGGTGTGTAGACAACGAAAATAGAAACTGCTGGCAGTGGGCCACATCTCTTCAAGTGTAATCGTCTTATCCGGTTTGTTAGACATTCAAATGAATCAATGTTCACGGCCATGTTCGTGTTGAGAAGGACACTGATGCCACTGACGCCTCTTTCATTGCATGTTCTGAGGAACAGATCTGCTTGGTGTCAAAAATGATGCAATTGGCGCCTCCCTCGTCTTAGTCAAACCAATGATGTCATACTTGATCTTTTGTGCTTGCACCATCAGGTCCTCGATATATACTTCCGTTGCCAGTGTATGTGCATTGAAAGTACAGACTGTCATTTTAGTCTTTCTTCGTTTTGGCAGCTTAGCATGGCCCTGAACTTTTATCAGGCCCTCCTTGTTCATCCTTCTTAGTGCTGCCATATTAAAGGCTCTTTCAGGGTCAGGAAGATGAACATTTTTACTACTGGTTTTGGCATATTGAATATGCATCGGACAGCTTGCCAGGCTAACACCTTCTACAAGTCGGTGATTTTAATGCCAAGATAGGACAAAGAAGATCAGCCGAAGAACTCCACATCAGGACCCATGGCCTAGAATGGAATGAACAGGGTGAGAGACCATTTGAGTTCATCAAGTCCACCAAGACCACTCATGGGAACTCACAGTTCCAGAAGGCTGAATCGAAACACTGGACATGGGAATCCCCTGGTGGACAGTTCCAGAATGAAATTGACCACATAATCTTCAATCGACCGTTTTGCCTGACTGATGTTGCTGTTGTCCCAAAATACCAAACAGGATCAGACCACCGTGTCCTTCGTGCAAAATTCTACTTCACGCAACGGGGAGAAAAGGCTGCAAATTTTAAGAAGAGAAATCCCAGAACGACCACCAACTGAGAACTCTTTGGCACCAATGCGGCAACATGGGAAGATACCATCATTGATGACATCAATGAAGAATACAACTGACTGGTTCAGCACCTCCATGATTGTGTGAAGAATGCCGAGAGAGAAAAAGCCACAAAAGGATGCCTGTCTTCAAAAACTCTCCAGCTCATTCGCCAACGTGGCAAGGCATGAGCCTCAGGTGACCAAATGCTATCATCCAAGCTTGCAAAGCAGTGCAGAGAAGCGATAAAGGAAGACCTCAGAGAGAGAAGATCAGAAAAACTGGAAGATGCAGCAGAAGCCGGGAAAAGCATTCGCAACACCCGCCTGTCCTTTGCCAACTATAAGACCAAGATGACTGCGCTCCAGTGTCCTGATGGATCTATCACATCTTCCCGAAAGGCAATAGAGATTATCCAAGACTTCTAGACAGATCTCTTTGATAGCCACGTCCACCTACCCACATACCAAATTCCATAGGATGGATATGTCGTACCCAACATTCTCCCTTCTGAAATCCGACATGCCATTTCGTCAGTAAAGAAGGGAACAGCACCAGGCCTAGACAAAGTCAGACCAGAACACCTGAAGAATCTGCCTTCAGTACTCATCAATACACTGGCTTGGCTCTTCACATGCTACCTGTCTGAATGCAGGTGCCCTCCCATTGGAAAACCAGCAAGACAGTTCTACTGTTCAAGAAGGGAGACATCCACCATATTGGCAACTATCACCCCATCTGCCTATTGTCTGTCATCTACAAGCTGTTCACTCGAGTCATCCTGAACAGGATTGGCAAAACATTAGATGAAGGACAACCATGCAAGCAAGCTGGCTTCTGAAAAGGATTCAGCACAATCGACCATATCCACATGGTAACCAAGTTCATTGAAGTTTGTAGGGAGTTCAAGATGTCATTCTGTCTCACGTTCATTGATTTAAAAGAAAGCCTTTGATTCTGTGGAGACTGAGGCAGTCATCGAAGCCCCTAACCAAACAGGGTGTTCAAACCCAATACAGCAAGATGCTTTGTGAGCTGTATTATGGATTCACCACCAGGATCTCACCATTCTACAAAGAAGTGATCATCGATGTCAAAAGAAGGGTTCAGCAGGGTGATACCATTTCACCAAAACTCTTCAGCGTCACCCTCAAGGACATCATGCGACAATTAGAATGGGAAGGAATGTGAGTGAAGATAGACGGTCGGCAACTACACCACCTACACTTCGCTGATTACATTGTTCTAATAACACCAAACATTAGCCAAGCGGCACAAATGCTGGCTGACTTTGACCAAAAATGTGGAAAGATAGGTCTACAGCTGAATCTCAACAAAACTATGTATATCTCATGGTGGTATGATAAAATACTAAAAAAAAAATGCACTAGTTCCAGAGGCCCCATTCACTCTCAATGGAACAAACATCTCTGAATGCAGTAGTTATGTGTACCTAGGTCGAGAAGTCAACATGATGAACAACCTAAAAACCAGAGCTGTGCAGGAGAAAGAGAGCAGCATGGAATGCCTTCAAAAGCATCGAAGAAATAGCTAAAAAAGACAAAGAACCTCTGGCTCCAGGCACATCTCTTCAACTCCACTGTTCTCCTTGCATTAACATACGCCTCAGAGACCTGGGCCCTACGAAAGCAGGATGAGAATGCTATTTGGGTCTCCCAAAGAGGAATCGAAAGAGCTATCCTTGGAATATCACACCTCACTAAAGTGAAGGAAGGAATCCAGAGCTCTGACCTCCATCGCCGTTCCAGAGTCAGGGATGCTGTCTTGTTTGCCAAGGCATCGAAAATCAGATGGGCTGGACATGTAATGCTATTTGGAGACAACCGCTGGACTAGAGCCATTACCGACTGGATCCTACGGGATGTCAAAAGATCATGTGGCCGCCCACCTACAAGATGGTCAGACTTCTTTGTCAAGACCCTGAACGAACGGTTTAAGGCTCTTTGTATTCCTGAAGCAAGTAAATGCCATTGGGCTACAATGGCACATGATAGGGTCAAATGGAAATATTACTGGCGCCCGCTCGAGCAAATCGATGAATAATGGGATGTCAAGTGATCAAGTGATCGACTGATTAATAGAATAAGTCATATTATATCAATAGATTATAGTAATCACTGTCTTCCCGTTCATCATCGATTTTCTCGAGCAGGCACCAGTGAAATCTCCATATGTCCTGTCTATTAGAGCCCAAGGGCATCTGCTTTCTCCAGGAAAATAAAGAGCCTCAAACCATTCCATCAGGTCATGGGAATGAGGTCTATAACTTACTGGTATTTGGCATATTAAATACAACATGGGTAGATTGCCAGGCTCTGCCGTGCAGGTGGGATACTTTTATAGTCACCTCTGATCTCCAGCATTTATTGATGTACTGGGCTGTGATCAACTCTTCTGCTGGGTGGAGTTCTGACGAGAGGGATGTCCGGATGTGGAAAATGACAGTCCTCATGGAGTGGGGAATCGTCTGGCTTCTTGCGAGGCTCTGCTGGGGTGGTGGGTCAGGGCTAGAACCCACCATCCCTCCCAGGTGCCTCGTGATCAGCTGGGCACACGGAGAGCTGGTAGCAGCTCTGCCCCATGTCTGTGAGTCTCTGGATCAGCATACCTGGGCAAGACTAAAAAAGACTGCTGCAGGGTGGGTCTCGATGAGCCGGGCTGTGATCAGCTCTTCTGCTGGATGGAGTTCTGACGAGGGGGAGTCAGAATGTGTTAAGATTATAGTAATATATTGACTAATATATTATTATTATTATTACTATTACTATTATTATTATTATTATTATATTTTAATCACTGTATCACTGTCTTCCCATTGTTCATCGATTTGCTCGAGTGGGCACTAGTAACATCTTCATTAGTCCTGTCACAAGCAAGTGTAACCCAAGGGCATCTACTTGTTCCAGGGACAGGAGAAGCCTGAAACCATTCTTCAGGTCATGGAACTAAGGTCCATAATTGTTACTAGTTTTTGGTATAACAAGTAAATAAACCACGGGTAGCTTGCCAGGCTTTACCGTGTAGGTGGTATAGTCTCAGTAGAAGGCTCTCAACTCGAGCATATTTTAATATAATTAATATTAAAAGAATATTATTAAAAGAAAAATAAAATTGTCTCCATTTTTCTAGCTCACTGTAAACATGAATAAAGAATAGAAACATATTAATATAATATAGTAATACAACATAATATATTAATGTAATATAATCAATATTATATTATTCACTGTATCACTGTATCACTGTCTTCCTGTTCATCATCGATTTGCTTGAGGGGGCCCCAGTAACATCTCCATATGTCCTGTCTCATGATAGTAGAGCCCAAGGGCATCTACTTGTTCCAGGAACATAAAGAGCCTCAATTCATTCCATCAGATCATGGGAGCGAGGTCTATAATTGTTACTGGTATTTGGCATATCAAATACGACATGGGTAGCTTGCCAGGCTCTGCCATGCGGGTAGCATACTCTTGTAGTCATAATGATTAATATAATATTAATATATTCATATTGTTCCTTATTCTGTATTTATATTGTTCCGTATTTATGTTACAATGAACAAGAAAAAGGGAGAGGCAATTTTATTTTATTTTTCTTTTGATCTTTTCCTTCAGTAACACTTCTTTTTTCTAATGTTGGACCACCCATAAATAATATAAATCAATTATATATAATTTTATAGAATATGAACATCAAACTTTACACACAATGAAATACACAAATATTATGCATGCAATTCAATGACTTTGGATAAGTTAGTCTAAACACTAGCTACTCTGCCAGTGTATTGAACCTATTCACCGAGGTATTTCCCCATGTCCCCTCCTAGTCAACCTTCTGTCTCCACAGAAGCCACTGTTCGGATTTCTAGCACATTTGTGCCTTCTGCCTCTTAAGTTTCAAACAAATGGAACCATATAACAGTCTTTTGTGCCTGGCTTATTTTATGATAACATTTAAATACATATCCATATTGCTGCACTATATCAGAATATAATGATACATACATACATTATATACATATATACGTTAGATATGTATGTATAATCTGTTCCACTGTTATATTGGGAGATATTGATGTTGTTCTTGGTTTTTGGCAATTATGAATAAAGTTGCCATAAATCTTCTTGTTGAAACTTTATTTGGATATTTTGCTTTCTTTCTTGGGGGAATATTTAGGCCTGGGATGGTTGGATCACCTAGCAAGGATTTGTGGTTGCACATTTGTGTGGATCCACGCTATTTTCAGGGTTATGGAACAATGTTGTACTCCTGAGGGCTAACAGCTCTGCCTGCCCCGTGTTCTCACTATCCTGGACATTTGAGTCTTTTCATTTTAGTTGGATGAGAAATGGTATATCATTTTGGTCTGCATTTAGTTTGCATTCCCCGGACAACCAATGATAGAAATATACAGTCAGACAGGCAGGCAGACAGACAGACAGAGAGAGAGAGAGAGAGAGAGAGAGAGAGAGAGAGAAAGCGACAGAGAAAAAAAAGATCTTATATCCCTTAGGCCCTGCCCAACACACTAGGATGGGTCTGAGGGAGAGAGATAGAGAGAGTCAGAGAGAGAGAGGAGAAGAAGGAGGAGAAGTAAAGTGCCTCCATTGAGACAGACTGAGAGAAGGGGAGGGAATCTGGGGAAATTGGTGTTGGGAAATGTGCACTTGTGGAGAGATGGGTGCTGGATGACTGAAACCCAATCATAAACCACTTTGTAATTGTATATCTCACTGTGGTATAATAAAATTTAAAAAATTTTCTCATTAGTTGTTGGAGGACAGGTTTAGCTATTCTGGGAGCTTTGTTGTTTTGCCCACTCCCAGCTTAATCTTATTTAAGCCAAGGTTCATTCTAATGAGACCTCTCTTCTATGTAAACACTGCTAGAGGGTATGGCAGTTACAGAAGTCACCTTGATTGAATAACTTCTGACTTATACATCTACTAAGACTTCATGTAATCTAGATGGTACCCACAGGTCCTTCTTATTATTATCTGCACCAGGGTGATTCTGAGTATCTTGCTCTCCTGTACTGAAAGGGTCACACTCGCCTGCTTAGAGCAAACTAGTATGATCCTTCCTATAGTCTTCCTATAGTCTCAGCGTAGCCAGGGTGGTAGTCTCCTGGTAAATTCTAACTGTCCCACGCTGGGTGCAGTGGGTATAAAGAGGAGCTGTGCCAAATCTAGAAAACATAGAAGTCTTAGTAGATGTATAAGTCAGAAGTTATTCAGAGTCAAGGTGACTTCTGTAACTGCCACACCCTCTGGCAGTGTTTACATAGAAGAGAAGTCTCATTAGAATGAACCTTGACTTAAATAGATTAAGCTGGGAGTGGGCAAAACAACAAAACTCCCAGAATAGCTAAACCTGTCCTCCAACAATTAGTCTTTCACATTATCTTCTTTTGTCAGATATCTTGGTGCAAGTCTTTTGCCCATTTTTAATGGGGGAAATAATTTTTGTCGTTGTTATTTATTTGCAGGAGTACTTGACATGCATCCTAGATGTAATTTCTTTATCAATTACATGTGAAAATGTCTTCCAACAATCTGCCTTGCCTTACCTTTTCTTTTATTTATGATGTATTTTATTAAGTCAAAATTGTTCATTTTATAACATGCAATTGATCCCTTTATTTAAGAAATTTTGTTTTGGATCCACATATGGCAGTGCTTAGGGTTTACTCTTGGATCTGTGGTCAAGAATCAATTCTGGAAGTTCTAAGGGGACTATATAGGGTGCCAGCGATTGAACCCAGGTAGTTCGCTTGCAAGGCAAGCACCCTGCCCTCTGTACTATCGCTCCAGTCCCTAATTCATCAATTTTTAATGTTATGTTTAGAAATTCCTTGTAACTGCTTTGAGAAAACCTTTCCTACTCCAAAGTTATAAAATTATTATCCAAGTTTTTTCTAGAAGCAGTAGCACTGGCATTTAGATTTACGTCTATAAATTAGGGACAGATTAGAAACTTTTTTAACCCAAGTAACTGATAACTCCAGCATCATTAGTTGGAAATTCTATATTTTTTCCTATTGAATTACCTTGAAATTCTTTGTCAAGAGTTCATACATTGGGAGAAACTGGAAGGGCTGGAGCTCTTGTCTGGCATGAGCAAGGCCCTCGTCCCCAGAATCACATATTTGACCCATGGGGCACCCAGCATTGCTAGGCTGGAACAGTTCTGCATAAGCAGGCCAGGTCCAATCACAGAACTGCTAGTCCGGGAGACCCAGGCCACCTACAGCTGGAAATGGCCCCCAGACCTTCTAGAATGGCTACTGATCCCTTTCCCAATGAATTGATTATCCACGTGTAAATTCTATCTGTTCCCTGTTCTGTCTGCCTATATGCTAATATGATACTGTCCTGGTTATCACAAGTTTAGTAGTATTCTTGAAATCAGTTTTTGAATGTTCTCTTCTAAAAACAAAAAAAAAAAGAAATTATTCTAGATTCTTTAGCTTTCCATTAAGCTTTTAAATCATGTCAAATTCTACCAAAAGATGTTAATTTAATTGAAACTTCAATTTGTAAATAAATGTAAAGCATTGCCATCTTTAACTCATAATCTTTTTATTTCTTTGCTTTCTTTTCTAAATTTATTTAGGTATCCTTGAATTTCCCTGTGATTATCTTCTGATTTAATTTTAATTTTATTTATTTATTTGTTTGTTTAATTTTGCTTTTTGGGTAACATTCAGCAATATTCAGTGGTTACTCCTGCCTCTGCACTTGGGAATTACTTCTGGTGGTGCCCGGGGGACCATATGGAATGCCAGGGATCAAATCCAGGTTGACTGTGTGCAAGGCAAATTCCCTCCCCACTGTACTATCTCTCCAGCCCTAATTGTCTTCTGATTTTAATGATGGAGTTCTAGCATTAATCTTTAAAAGTTTTGGAGAGAGGCTATTAAAAATGACTTTAAAATTTTTATTTTTTAAGTGTTTGCTACTAATGTGTACAAACAAACTTCCATTTTGAAAGTCTTTGTAATTTTTGATTTTACAAGCCTACTATTCTAGTGATTTTCTCACAGATGCCTTATTGATGGCTATGACAGATGCCTTTTATTTATTTATTTATTTTCCCCTGACATCTGCCAGTTGGAGCTCTAGTATAATGCTGACTGAAAATGAGAATAGACCTTCTTGTCTCTTTTCCTATTATAGGAGGAAAATAGTAAATATTTTTACCATTAAAAACTATATTAACTATAAGTTTTTCAGACTTTATCAGAATAAGGATTCCTGTACTTTGAGCTTTGAGATTTTTATTATCAATGAATATTCAAATTTTTAAATGCCTTCTGTATGTTCTAAGATATGGTATTTCTTCTTTATTCTTTTCATCCAGTAAATTATGTTGATTGAATTCCAATATTAAATCAAACATGCTCATTGGATAAATCTTACTTAGACTTAATAGTTGTTCTTTTTATATATTGCAAGATGAAATTTGCTAGTGATTTGTTAAATATTTAGGTAGCCTTGTCATGTGGGATATTGCTCTATCATTTTCTTTTTGTGGAATCTTTGCCATATTTTCATTTTAAGACTATTTCTGGTTTCTTCAAACTACTTTTTAAATGGTCTTACTAAATTTTATAAATCTTTTCATGGAGCTAATGGGTGGATTTAAAAATTTCCCTTATTACTTGTTTTGTATTTTGCTGATTTCATTTTTTTTAAAGTTGTTCTGTTCTGCTGCTTACTTTGAGTATAATTTTCTCTCTACTTCTTAAAGTGAAACTTAGATCATTAATTTTAAACTTCTCTCCTGTTCTAATACCGTAACTATGTGACACTATAAATGTTTACTCTAAGCTCTCCTTCCATTTCATCCCACCAATTTTGAAGAGTGATATTTTATTCAGAAATATTTTCTCTTTCTTATGATGATTTCTTCCTTGTCCATGAACACAATTTTTAAATAAGTGGGACTTTTCTAGATACTTTATTATTAATTGATTTATGATCTATTGGTGTTGTTACAAGAGAATATCCTATGTAAGATCGAAATGAAATTGATAGCTTACAGTTCAGTATATGGCTATGACTGTCCCAAGTGCACTTGAAAGGAATTGGTAATATTTGTGGTAGACTGAACAATGGTTCTCAAAGTATTTCAGTCCTAATCACCAACAACTATGAATGCTACTTCATATAATTATTTAGAGAGTTAATCCAAAGAAACGCTAATACAGTGTGTGTGTGTGTGTGTGCATGTGCATGTGCGTGTGTGTGTTTGTGTGTGTCTGTAGAAGTGGAGGGAGAGTGGGCTTTTAAGGAGTTGGTACAAACGATTTTGGGGACTGACAATTCTAAATCTGTATGGTAGACTGGCAGACTGGAGATTGAAAAGAGTCTCAATTTGAGTTCAAAGGTAGTCAGTCACCTGGCAGAATTGCCTCTTGTTCCAGGACGATTAGACTCTATATATTAAGGCTTCATCTGTTTTGATGAGACCTAACCACATCGTGGAGGATAATTTGCTTTATACAAAGCTACCTATTAAATGCTAATATCATATTTAAAATGCCTTTGCAGACACATCTATGATAATGTTTTACCAAATACTTGGATACTGTAGCCTAGCTAAACCAAAGCAGATAATAAATCATTACATTTGGTAACATGGATTTTGCTGGTGTGATTAAGTTAAAAATCTTGAGACGGGGGAGACCATTCAAGATTTTCCAAGTGATCCCTGGTGATCAAAAAATTCCTTGTAAGAAGGTAGTAGAACAGCTGATAGTACAGCAGGTAGGGCACTTGCCTTGCACATGGCCAACCCAGGTTCGATCCCCTACATCCCATATGGTCCCCTGAGCACCTCCTGGAGCAATTCCTGAGTACAGAGACAGGAGTAACCCCTAAACGTTGCTGGGTGTGGACCCAAAACAAGCCAAAAAAAGAAGGTAGAGAAGAATATATGATTATAGAGGAAAAGTTATAATGAAGGATAATGAATAATGAAGGTTAAATTTGAATTCACTGTGCTTCTGACATTACTGAAGGCAAATAAAAGGCTCGTGAATCAAAAAAAATACAAGGTGGAATCTCTGGGAGAAATCTCTTTAGCAAGCAAAAAAGCAAGGAAACAAATTCTCCCCTCAAGTCTCAAGCCTTTATTGTGCTTGGTCTTGCCAGTACCTTTGGTTTTGGCCTTACGGAGGGAAAAACTCAGGGTCCTAATCTCCATAGTTATGAAACAGTAAACATATATTGCTTTAATAATTTGTCACAGAGACCATTAGGAAGCTAATACCAATTTTGATACCTGGAAGTAAGTTGCTATTGTAACAAATGCCTAAAATATAAAAAGGAACTTTGAAAATTGTTGGTAGGTAGAATCTGGATGAATAATAGCCTTGAAGAGACTATTAACAGTTAAGTGTCAAAGAATTACCAGTGAGGGTTCAAGTGGAAGCATGGAGCAGTGGAGAAGAGCTCTGGTCAACCTAGAGGGTGTCTATATTGCTGGAGCAGTGGAGAAGAGCTCTGTTCAGCCTAGAAAGTGTCTATATTGCTGGAGCAGTGGAGAGAGAACCCTGGTCAGCCTAGAGGGTGTCTATATTGCTGGAGCAGTGGAGAAAGAGCCCTGGTGGGCGTAGAAGGTATCTATATTGCTGGAAACAGGCCATTTGTAAAAACAAGGACATTCCAAACCTGAAGGAGTTTCAGAAGAAATTAAGAAGAAATTAAGAACGTGTTACTGGGTACTGGAGGAAAGAGGACCCATGGTATACAGTGGCAGGAAGCTAGGGTTGCGTCTCTCAGCCATGAATAAAGTGGAACTAGTGAGCAGGAACAATGTCTCCAGCTAAGAAACTTCCCACGCAGTAACACATGTGCCAACTTGTTTCTTCTTGCTGCCTATAGTAACTTCCAAGTGGCCAAGACATTCACACAGAATTCACAGACACATTGAGGGAAGAACTGTTAGAGAAGACTTGAAAATTTGAGAAATTCTCAACTTATCCAGATGGCAAAGGATGCTAAAATGAGGAGGAAAATGCTTCTCTGTCCAAAAAGCAGATACTAGAGAGAAGCCAACGGTGCGGCTGTTATGGCTGTTTGCTCACCCCAAGGATTCCTGGACCCCCTTAGCTGTTTGGGCAGAAGCCAGGAGTGGAGATGGAACAATCCAGGAAAATCTGTGGAGGAGCCTCTTGTGGAATGTGTGAATCCTGTGATTCACGCAAGGTTTTTGAGACCGTCCTACCAGCAGGAACAACTGCCAGCTTGAGCTAAAAAGAGACGGAAAGAAAGAGAAATGAAAGAAGGCTGTCAGACTCTTCCAATTCCCCAGGCAGAAAATAGGCAGAGAAAACTGCTCATCTGCAGATCTCCATTAGCCTTCAGGGAAGGCAGGGAGGCAGGAGAGCCTTCTGCGTGGCTGATTACTCCCAGGTCTTGAGTTTCCCAAGGATCTCAAAATTGCTCTCTCCTTCCATTTTTTCCCTTTTGGGATGGGAATAACAGCAACAACTCAACTTCTCATGTGTGGCTCCTATCCAGTCTTACCCAGTCTTACCCATTAAGTAAGTCTTACCCAGACTTACTTAATGTAGAGATTAGGGATGTTGGGATGGGATTTTGGGGGTGTTTTTGCTTGTGTAATGGTCTGACATAGAAAAAGACTGGGCCCCCGTGGGATGAACCCAGAGCCACAGCAGAGCCTGGCAAGCTACTGTGGTGTATTCAATATGCCAAAAACAATAACAATAATGGACCTCATTCCCAACGAATGGAGACATTACTGGTGCCCACTCAAGCAAATCAACGAACAACAGGAAGACAAGTGACAAGGGATGTAAACCTTTGAAGGCCAGAGGCTAGACTATGCTACAATGAATAACGGCCCCCAGATATATCTATTTTCTAATTGATGGAACCCCAAAATATTCCTTTACAGGCTTTAAAGAAATCCCATCCTCTTGTGAGTCTCTCTTTTGCACTCACACTATTGGTGTAATCACAACACTGTAGCAGGAGTGTGCTGGGGTGGGGAGGAAGGTGGAGTTCTGTGACATCAGCTGGGAATCCTTCAATTTAACTCTGTTACAATTCTAGTGACCAGGGAGACAATATCAGATCCCACAGGTTGAAGGCTTCAATCTCAGTCCATCAAAACCGCCTTCAGCCCCAACCTCTGAGCTGCTGACCAATCCGTTGTAAGTGCGATGCTTATCACTTCCTCTTCAGTTTGATTTGCTAGAGGAGCCCATAGGATGCAGAGAAAACAGCATATTTAGGTCCACCAGTTTATTATTAAGGAAAGAGATGAACATCCAGATGGTAGGACACAGAGGATAAGGAATCCTTTGACCACTTCCTGAGTTCAGTGCTAAATGCTCCTAACTTTCTTGTGAGCTTGTCTGTATCTTGCTTTAATTTTCAGCTTTTGTTTTCTCTGCTTGGAAGCTTATTAGGACATATACATGACAGATCGCGTCTTCCCAATGAGTTGTCCCTGTCAAGAGACATATGAGGCTTTGCATGCTCTTTCCTCCCTGATAATAAAGCAGTGAAGTAGACATTAACCATAGATAACAGTGACTCTTAAATGCAAATTTGAGGGGGTGTCTTCATTTCTGATACCTCTTTTCCAGGAGCGTTTTCCATTTCCAGTGTCTGGATAGCCTCTAAACCTGAAAACAATGTGACTGTTATTTTCTCTCAGATATTTAATCACTCCAATCTGTCACAGATGTCTTAGTCCCCCAGAAGAGAGCTATTAGAAAGATCACCCACGGAATTCCTTCTTGAGAAGCAAATGTCCTCCAGTTCTGTTTTGAGTTGTTTTCCAGTGCTTTCAAATAATCACTGTATCACTGTCTTCCCATTCATCATCGATTTGCTCGGCGTGCACCAGTAACATCTCCATATGTCCTGTCTCATGCTAGTAGAGGCCAAGAGCATCTGCTTGTTCCAGGAACATAAAGAGCCTCCAATCATTCCATCAGGTCATGGGAATGAGGTCTATAACAATTTGTTTAGGGTTCTTTGTTGACACGACCCTCCCTGTCACAGATCCAGATTATTTTGGTGTATATAAGGGGATGGACTTGAGGCCCCTTGGCCTTTTGTCCTTTCTTTTGGTAGGACTCCTCTCGGGTGAGATCCTCTCTCTTTGGTGGGAGACTTAGGCTCTTTTGTATGGTCTAAGTTCAGATTCACAGACATGGGGCAGAGCTGCTACCGGCTCTCCCTGTACCCAGGAGATCACGAGGTACCCGGGAGGAATAGCGGTTTCTAGCCCTGGCCCGCCACCCCAGCAGAGCCTCGCAAGAAGACAGATGACCCCCCACTCCGTGAGGGCCGCCATTTTCTACATCTAGACTCCCTCTCTTCAGAACTCCACACAGCAGAAGAGCTGATCACAGCCTGGCTTGCGTGGCTACCTGTGTGTATTTGATATGTCAAATACCAGTAACAATTATAGACCTCATTTCAAATAATATATATTTTTAAATTTTTGTATATGGGCCTAGAGTAATAGTACGGCAGGGAGAGCACTTGCTTTGCACATGACTGACCAGGGTTCAATCCTCGGTATCCCATATGGTCCCTGAGCCCCACCAGGAGTGATCCCTGTGTGCAGAGCCAGAAGTAAACCCTAAGCACTGCAAGTTATGGTGCAAAACCAAAAGGCAAAAAGGGGTAGAGTATATTAGTTTTTTCTGTAAAAGAATTAGAGTAATATATACTACTCTGCCACTACAGAGACAAGAAATTCTCTTAATAACAGCAAAAGTTATTAAAGCCACAATGTATAAGAGAAGAGAGAGAGAGAAGAGGCAAAGTGCCTGCCATAGAGGCAGGCTGGGGTGTGTGTGGGGTGGGGGTGATCAGGGGACATTGGTGATGGGAAATGTGCACTGATGGAGGGATGGGTGCTGGAACACTGAATGACTGAAACCTAATCATGGACAGTTTTGTAATTGTATTTCTCGGTGGTATAATAAAAACATTTTTAAACAAGGCATCTAATCATGTCTCCACCACCCACCCACCCCATGTTCGTCCTTCACATCACACGCCCACCAAAAAGAAGAGAGTCAGGTGGTTTGGAATTGGGGACTAAAGAAGTAATGCAGCCAAACAGTGACCCACTCTTATTCTGATAGGTGGGAGCATCCTCCCAGGGAAGATAAAAAGGGCTGGTCCAATATCCCTGTAAACGTATTGCTGCTTATTAGCAGGAGAGAGTAAATGAAGATCTGACTAAATGAAGATCTGTCAACATGATGTCTCTGGTGTTGGTTGCTTCTTACAAACAGACCTAGATTCCATGGGTGTGTGGCTGGTAGATGCAACATTAGTTATAATCTGGGACAGAAAGTGAACTATTTCACAGTAGAGATACTCCTTCCCGCCCTTCTGCTCTGCCAGGTGAGGTGCCCCACAAACCTCACTGGAGACCCACCAACCTCACTGAAGCCCTGCAGGTTCCGCTGAGTCTATAAACTGAAGCTCAAACGAGTGTTTGTGAGCAGTGAGACAGACTCACAGGGGATGACTCAGATTTCTCTCCCCGCTCCCATGCCATGTTCCTGCACCTCTTGATTACGTGTGTTCATCTGATATGATGCTGGCAAAATCTCTTTTCGTGTACATCTGATTACATCTGATTCTTTGTGCTGGCTCAGGAAATATTTAGAGCAAATATCTTAAAAAGGGCTCATAGCATTGTTACTGGAAGTTCATATAAATTATCAAGAAATGCATCAAGAAACCAAAAGACACACAGGCAAACTTCTCTATGAGTAGTTGGCATTCATAAGAGAAAATATATGTGGTAAACAGGAAAGGGCTCACACTGCCTAGAAAGGTTTTGTTTTTCCTGCTGATTTTGGGTCACACTTGGCACTGCTTAAGGGCTACACTTAGTTTGGTCCTCAGGGGTTCCTTTCCTGGGTGCTTAAGACACCAGGCTATGATTCCTGGGCTTCCTGCATGCAAAGTACATACTTAGCCCCTTGAGCTAAGGCCCTTGAGCTAAGCACCTGAGCTAAGCACTTGAGCCCTGGCCCCCGAACTTTTTCCTTAAATTTTCAAAATTAGCAAAGAATTTTATAAAAATGGCATTGTTTAAAATGGCCAGGGTAGCAGCCACTTGCTCCCACACTGTGAAATTGCTGTAGTGCCTCCATTGTCTCAACCAAGCCTCACCCAGAAATTAATCTGCTGAAAATTTCAGTCTTTGTGACTGAAATCTCCAGTTTTTTCAGGGTTGGGGTGGGCTACCTCTGCCCAGCTCCAGTTCTTCTGGAAGCCCAGGCAGTCACATCCAAACCCAAAAGCTACCACCCAGTTAAAAATTTAACTTCAGTTGGGGGTCGGAGCAATAACACAGCAGGTAGGGCATTTGCCTTGCATGCAGCCGACCCAGGTTTGATCCCCAGCATCCCATATGGTACCCCGAGCCTCGCCAGGAGTAATTCCTGAGCAAATAGCCAGGAGTAACCCCTGAGCCAGGTGTGACCTAAAGAGCAAAAAAAAAAGAAAAGAAAAGAAAAGAAAGAAAAAGGAAAGAAAAAAAAATTAGCTCCAGTTGTGCCACTCAGTTAAAAATTCTGAACATCCTAGAGAGCATGGCTGCCTTCACTGCCTCGTGACATCTCCAACCTCTGCAACACTGATAATCCAGTAGTAGCACACAGACTGGAAGGGAAGTAACATAGAAGGCAACCAATCTTGATTAACCAAACCGTAACACTGAAGACTTAACCTGTAACATCTTAGTAATCCCTCACATGAGGACCTAATAGTTACACTAGTTTTCTTCTGAGAAAATATTTTTGGTCATGCTGTTAGCAATTTATTGATAACATGCAATATGAGATAAATTATTCTGGGCCTGTTATAGAGGCAGGCTTGAGGGGTTTGGGGAAAATTGGGGACAACAGTGGAATGATGGTGACAATGGCAGTGCGGTCGGTGTTGGAATGTTGAAAGTCTGTTACAGATCATAAGGAACAAGTGTGTAAGCTGCAGCACTATTTACAATACCCAGTATCTGGACACAACTTGAATGCCCAAGAACAGATGATTAGATAAAGAAACTGTGGTACATCTATACAATAGAATACTATGCAGCTGTTAGGAAAAATGAAGTTATGAAATTTGCCTAAAAATGGATGACATCAAGAGGATCATGTTGAGTGAAAATAGCCAGAGGGAAAAGGAAAGATATAGAATGACTGCATTCACTTGCGGGATCACTAGATCTCTAGACTAGATCACTAGACATCTTGTTGTTCATCGATTTCCTCGAGTGGGCGCCAGTAACATTTCCATTTGACCCTATCACGTGCCAGTGTAGCCCAATGGCATCTGGTTGCTTCAGGAATATGAAGAGCCTCAAACTGTTCATTCAGAGTCTTGATGAAGAAGTCTGACCATCTTGTAGGTGGGTGGCCATGTGATCTTTTGATGTCCCGTGGGATCCAGTCGGTAACAGCTCTAGTCCAGCGGTCATCTCCAAATAGCATTACATGTCCAGCCCATCTGATTTTCGATGCCTTGGCAAACGAGACAGTGTCCCTGACTTTGGAATGGCGACGGAGGTCGGAACTGCAGATTCCTTCTCTCACTTGAGTGAGGCTCTTTCGATTCCTCTTTGGGAGACCCGAATAGCATCTCATCCTGCTTTCATAGGGCCCAGGTCTCTGAGGTGTATGTTAATGCAGGGAGAACGGTGGAGTTGAAGAGATGTGCCCAGAGCCAGAGGTTCTTTATCCTTTTAGCTATTTCTTCGATGCTTTTGAAGGCATTCCATGCCGCTCTCTTCCTCTGGGCGCAGCTCAGGTTTTAGGTCATTCATCATATTGACTTCTTGACCTAGGTACACATAACTGCTGCATTCAGAGATGTTTGTTCCATTGAGAGTGAATGGGGCCTCTGGAACTAGTTCATTTTTCATGAACATAGTTTTGTTGAGATTCAGCTGTAGACCTATCTTTCCACATTCTCGGTTGAAGTCAGCCAGCATTTGTGCCGCTTGGCTAATGTTTGGTGTTATTAGAATGATGTCATCAGCAAAGGAGGTGGTGTAGTCGCCGACCATCTATCTTCACCCCCATTCCTCCCCATTCTAATTGTCACATGATGTTCTCGAGGGTGGCGCTGAAGAGTTTTGGTGAAATGGTATCACCCTGCCGAACCCTTTTTTGACATCGATGATCACTTCCTTGGAGAATGGTGAGATCCTGGTGGTGAATCCGTAATAGAGCTCACGAAGGATCTTGATGTATTGGGTTTGAATGCCCTGTTTGGCTAGGGCTTCGATAACTGCTTCGATAACTGTCCACTTGCAGGATATAAAAAAAAAATAGTATGCATCTAACATTCAAGGCCCGGCAAAACATGGATCAGAAAGACTTGTCATTGGGTGGAATCTACTGCAAGTGTGTGGAAATTAGATGTTAGGTAAGAGAAAGAAGGGACCAGTGTGCTAATAATTATTGGAAATGATAATACCAGACTAGAACTGAACATTGAATATAGACAAAGAGATATACATAATAACTGCTAAATGTACGTATTACAAGCCACAAAGTGTAAGGAGAGAGAGAGAGAGAGAGAGAGAGAGAGAGAGAGAGAAGCAGGGGACATTTAGTAGTAGGAATTGTGTATTGGTGGAGGATGGGGTGCTGGAACACTGTGTGACTGAAACCTAATCATAAACAGTTTTGCAATTGTATATCTTACAGCGGTATAATAAATTTTTAAAAAAGAAAAGGTAAAAAATGTAGGGGGAAATTAACATAAGTAGATGCTACCTATTTCATGAAAGCTCCAAATATGTTAGTTAGCACAGAATATTTTTTGTTTGCCCTTTAAAAAAATTTTGTTTTATTGAATCATAGTGAGATACACAGCTATAAGGTTGTTCATGATTGGGTTCCAGTCAATGTTCCAACATCCATCCCTTTAGCAGTGTGCATTTCCCATCACCAATGTCCCCAGGTTCTCTCCACCCCCTCACCCGCACCCCATCTTCCTCTGTGGCAGACACTTTCTTCTCTCTTTCTCTCTCTCCCTCTCTCTTTCCTCTCTCACTTAATTTTTCTATCTCTCCCATACTTTCTCCCTCCTCTCTCTTTCTCCCTCTTTCTCTCATTCCATCTCGTTCCTTTCGGGCATTATGGTTTACAATACAGATACTGAGAGGTTATCATGTATATTTCTTTACCTATCTTCAACATTCAGTTCTTGTCCAGAGTGATCATTGCTAACTATTATTGCCATGCTAGTCCCTTCTCTATCCCTAACTGCTGCTTGCCCCCCACACACACTTGTGCACTTCCAACCATTCATTAGTCCTCCTGGCCCCTGTTTTTCCTACCTAGTCTCACACTATATATATGTATTATATATAATATATATATTTATTTATATCCCACAAATGAGAGCAGGCATTCTATATCTGTCCTTTTCCTTCTGACTAATTTCACTCAGCATGATACTCTACATTTCCATCCATTTCTAAGCAAATTTTATTAGTTCATTTTTCCTAAAACCTGCAGTTAGAATTATTTTTAAAGATTTATTAATGATAGTAAAGGCATGATTATTACCCTAACGTTATCCAAATATAAAATAAAATGTAGTGCAATATATCTTAGATTCCAGAGTTAAAAACTTACTTATGTAAATGAGAAGCATTTTATTATATTGTACTAAGGGGTTTTATTTTCCTTGTTTACATTGGTCAAAGTCATATAGCAATCACAAATAGGCTCTTACTGATTTATTTTCTGATCATTCTATCTGCCATTGGTTAGAGTTTTGTTGGAACAAGTAACATAAAGTCAATTTGCTATGTGTCTAAAGAGGCAGGTTGAGGAAGGAAGGGAAAATGGAGGCACTGGTGGAGGAAGGTGACAACTGTATAATGAACAACTTTGTAAATGATGGTGTTTATAATAAATAAACAATAAAACAAATAATTCATTAAATAAGAAAAATAAAATGGCCAGGGTAAAAGGAAAAGGGACGCTCACATCTTGTTGTGAGTGAATAAATCTACAGACAAGTGTCTGAAAAAGCAAATTGAAAATATGCCAGAGAACACCAATAATTTCATTTCATCAGACTTTGCCGAAGGAAGTAATTCTAAGTAGAAAAAAAAACCCATATGCCCTAACATTTTTGAAAATTGGGAATGATCTAAAATGTCGATAGTATTCGGGCTGGTGGGTGGGGGTGGGGGGGTTTATACTGGCTTTCCGGCTGCCCCCTGGGGGTTTAAGGGGGGTGTGGGGCTGGGGTTTTTGGGGAGTGGGGGGTTTAAGGGTGGGGGAGGTGTTGTGGGGGTGTGTTTGTAGCGTGAGTGAGGGGGGGGAGGGGGAGGAGGGGGAGGGATTGGTGGGGGGGGGGGCGGGTGGGGCGGGGGCTGGTGGGGGGGGTGCGGCGTTGAGATTGTGTGGTGGTTTTTTAAAAAATAAATTCGATGTAACTATGTGATAAAATACAGTGGTCTACCCATTCAAATTATCTTATTGTTTCAAACAATGTTTGAGAAGACTGTGCACTCAGTGGAAATAAGGCCAGGAGGATTGGTCCCTAGTTGGAAGTTGGCCTCAAGGGCTGGGGGAGAAGGCACTGGGATAGAGAGGGAACCACTATGACAGTGATGGTTGGAAATGACCACTCTGGAAAAGAACTGAGTGCTGAAAGTGGGTAAAGGAACTCAACACGATAACCTGTCAGTATCTGTATTGCAAAATAATACCCAAAAGGATTGAGGGGGAAGGGAGGGAGGGGGAGAGAGAGAGAGAGAGAGAGAGAGAGAGAGAGAGAGAGAGAGAGAGAGAAAGTGCCTGCCATAGAGACAAGCTGGCGCTGGAGGTGTAGAGGGTGGATGGAAGGAGGGAATTAAGGACATTGGTATGGGAAATGTATACTGGTGGAGGGATCTGTGTTGGAATATTGTATGAATGAAGCCCAATCATGAACAGCTTTGTAACTATGTATCTTACAGTGATTCAATTAAAAAAGGATATATATTAAAAAAATAAAATGTCTTAAAGGATTTTAAAAAAGAAGACTGTCCACAATACGCAAAATACTACAAAGAGAAAAGCAAGCTACAAAAGTGATGACAAGTGAGTGGTTGAGAAAAGTGATCCTCAACATGTGATCTGCAGACTCCTAGGGATGTGGGCAAATGCTCTGAGGCTGGCTCACAGCTTTGTTATTACTCTTCTCTCTGCAGAAGGGGCAGCAGCAGAACAAATGCTGCCAAGTCAGAACGCAAGTGTCTTTACCAAATGGAAGCAAGGTGGCTCCAAACTGCACCAGGGTCATGTCTCCAGACAGCCACCAAGCAGGGGCTTTCTAAAATGCCAGTTCCAAGTGAGAATACACCTAATTGAGCAGTAGCCTCTATCAGTGTCTTTAATCTCTACCCTTCTTCCTGCTCTCTTGAACACTCTCTGTGATTTCATGGGGAACAAACCCAGCACTATTGCTACAATGGGATCAAACTTGGCTCTCTCTAGGAAAAGCATGTCTGTGATTGTGTGTGTTGTAAGCTGTGTTATCTGCCTGAAAATATGAGCAGCCTAGAGTTATTCAGATTAGTGAACTGAGAAGACTTTTTTTCTTTTTGGGTGGCAGTGAAGGGCTGTCCAACAGTGCTCAGCGGTCCCAGTGCTCACTCCTTGTGAGCCTCAGCAAGCATTCAGTGTCTTGGCACTGCTCCAGCCCAGGGACCCCAGGCATATGTGGATGGTTATGAAGTACTGGGATCAAACTAGGGTCCGTGAGCAGGCACCGGGGCTACCTTCCCAGCACCAGCTGGCATCTCTTGAGAGTGAACCGGGCCAATTTATCATTTTATGGGCAACCACTTGCCCTCAGTCATGTAGAAAATAAGAGGAAGAGATGAATTTCAAACACTGCCTCTGATTCTAAAGTCCAAGGTCTTTCCATCTTTGCATAGGCCTACCGGGCAGGGTTTGTTTCTAAAACCTGCTAAAAGAATACATGAAGGGCCAGAGCAGTAGTAGAGCAGGGAGGGCGCTTGTCCTGCACATGGCTGACCCTGGTTTGATCCCCGGCATCCCATGTGGTTCCCGAGCACCACCAGGAGTAATTCCTTGAGTGCAGAGCCAGGAGTAACTCCTGAGCACTGCGGGTGTGAACCCAAAATAAAAATAATAATAGGGGCCAGAGCGATAGCCCAGCAGGTAGTGTCGGGGCGCCTCCGCCGGGGTCCCCCGACAGTGCCGGGAAGCGAAGTTCCCTTCTACCTCCGAAGCCGCGCGAGGAATGGATGAGCACTCAGGGATCCGATGAGGTTTTAAAAGACTTTACTTATCACAGGTTCAGGCATACAAATCAGCAAAAGGAAAAACCCGATGCTTAGGATTCCAGGCTAGAACCCCAGCCACGTGTAGGCCAAGATGGCGACCACCACGTGCATAGGCTTTGGGAAAGGAGAAGAAAAAACTTCCAAGCAGGGCAAACTGCTCACAGCGAGCAAAAGCCCCCAAAGAAGCGCGGGAGAGTGAAAACCGGCTAGTTTATATCCCTTCAACTCAGACCTTCCTCCCATTGTTATGGAAAGCAGGGAGTGTTAAATGTCCTTAGATAATCCCTCCCTGCACCTCACCTAGGCCCTTTAGTGTGCTAATGCAGCGGCCCTTAAAGGAGTCCTGCAACAACTCCCCCTGATTAGTTTACTAATAAAATTGAAAAGGTAAGAAATATTTAGTAATGTACAGAAAATTAAGATAAGAAAAAACAATTCGAATTACAAAATGACAATACATGTTACTTTAGGATCCTAACTTGTTTTTGGACTCAAAGCAAAGTTCAAGACAAAGTGTTTTTAGCTGTCTGATTATAACGGACTATAGTTTGCACTGTCCATAATTTGTGAGAGTCAATTTGCTATATTTTATGTAAAGTCTGTGGGGCTACTTCTGGAACAGCAATAGCGGTGATCATATAAGTATGAGTCTCTGGAGAGCAGCGATCAGGAACTCGTTGAATTGTCAGGAACACTGGATCGGGTCTCAGGAACACTGGAACAAGTATCTCGAATTCTGGAACAGGAGTCTTGAGTGCTGGAACAGGTGTCCGGAACATCGGTGTGGTATCTTGAACTCTGGAACAGGAGTCTTGAGCGCTGGAGCAGGTGTCCGGAACATCGGTGTGATATCTTGAACTCTGGAACGGGAGTCTTGAGCGCTGGAGCAGGTGTCTGGAACATCGGTGTGGGCGTCTTGCAGGGCTTCTTCAGCAAGGGAACATTGGCACCGGTAACTGTACCTGTAGCTTAGGCGAGACAAAAACACTTTTCGAGGTTAATCACAAGTAGGGATTTTAAGGCCTTGTAGGGATCCAAGTTTGGGATGGAGAGAAGAATATAAAGAAGCTCCAACATGGGTGGAGCAGGGAAATAAGTATGAGAATTGATGATTTTAAAATTGATAAATCTAGTGGATCAGCAGTGGAGTTGATGAATGTAATAGAGGTTTGTAGTGGTCAGAAATTGAGAAGGTAGTAGTTGAGACATAACATAGACACAACATTAATCACAAACATAATGGTGGCCACCACATGCACACACGCACACATACATTTGATCGATCAATATCTTACAGCTGTATATGTGACCCATTTAGGGTGATAAATGGTAACGAGTCAAGCGCTTCATAAATATAAAGCCGGCAAATGATGGTGAGAAAGTGTCTTTTCCTGTGAATAGAGCATTGGGAAAAATTAGTTTTGCAAATTATTAAATTTTTTAGCGAGCACTGTTTTAGGAGTCTCGGAGTATTGAGCACTGTAGCGCAGGTTTACTGGATTCGAATATCTCATCCTGTGAACAGAATCATTAGAAAAACAATTTTTTATTGATTTAGCAAACATTTTTGTAATGAGCACTGTGATCAGAGTCCACCCATTTTTCCACCCTTTTTTTTTTTGTAAGAAAGAAAATATTTAGGCTGTAAGGCAAGATATTAGACATGAACCATGATCACAGACTGCAAAACAAGATCATTATTAAAAGGAGCCAATCCAGGAAGTTTAAACAGCAACTTGCAATTTAAAATTTAAGACTTTATATTGAAAGAATTAGTTGTTTTTTGATTCTTGGAGAATTCTAGTCTTAACAAGTCGCAGAGGGACCCAGAGTTTCTTGGCAGGGTTATCGTCTGTAGAAATGAAAGCATAGCCTCTTCCCCGAATGAGGAGGTGACCTGCAATCCATTTATCATCAATTTTCACCCAGATAGGTGAATTGACTGTTTTTTGAGTTTGCATATCTTCTTGAAAGTGACTTTCAGCCGCGGTATAGGGATCTCCTTGAGGTATATTTAAGAAGTTTAAGGTGAATAATGTTAAAGATAAAGAATCCATTGGAGGCATGCTTGTTTTTCGTTGCTTTAATAGCTGAGTTTTAAGTGTTCTGTGGGCACGTTCAACTATTCCTTGTCCTTGTGGATTATATGGAATTCCTGTAATATGTTTGATCTGCCATTCCTCGTAAAAGGATTTGAAGGTTTTGCTGGTGTAAGCAGGACCATTATCTGTTTTTATGGTATGGGGAATACCCATGGACGGAGAAGCACTGGAGTAAAAATGAACAAACAGATTTAGCTCTTTCAGACGTCATAGGAACAGCCCATATGAACCGGGAATATGTATCGATGACCACATGAGGGAAAGGTTTGTTGGGAAATAAGTTAGTATGAGTTATATCCATTTGCCACAATTGGTTTGTCTGTAAACCTCGAGGATTTGCTCCTGCTACATGAGATGTACAATGTAAAGGAGCACAGACAGGACAGTTGCGGACAATTTGTCTAGCTTGTCTCCATGGGATGCCATGGTGTACATGAAGGCGGCGGGCATTTGTATGTAGAGTCTGGTGCTCTTCCTCAGCTGATTTAAATACTGGTGCTGCCAAGAGATCTGCTGCTTTGTTTCCTCGAACCATTGGCCCGGGAGTCGGCTGTGAGAACGGATGTGGGAGATGTATATAGGGAATGTTCTATTTCGGAGGAGATCTTGTAGTTTATGGAGCAGCTCCTGAATTATAGGATTATGGGCATTTAAAGAAGCAGTGACAATTCCAGGAAATAAACCAACTACATATGCAGAATCACTCACCACATTACATGGGCCAGATATATGGGATAGTAAATGTATCAGGGTGGCGAGTTCCACTTGTTGGGCAGACTTATAATTTGTATGCACAGTAGTGGTCAACGAAGGACCTGTAATTCCACCCCTTCCTGATGAGGAGCCATCAATATAATACACTGGAGCATCAGGAATGGGAGAGGAGCGGACAATGGTGGAAATTACAAAAGGTGTCCTTTTCAGAAATTCCCAGGTTTTTCCAGCTGGGTAATGATAAGATATTTCTCCTGAAAAATCTGCTAAAGCTCTCTGAAGGATTTCACTGAGTGGTAAAACAGCTTCAATTTCTTTTTTAGGGTCAGGTAGTACAATTACATGGGGATCATGTCCAAGTAATACTTGGGTTCTTGATCTTCCCTTAATTATAAGGTTAGCTATCATCTCAAGGTAAGGTGTAGCAGTACGATTCTGCTTGTTATGTAAGTAAACCCATTCTAACGGTCCAGATAATTGGGCTATAGCAGCAGTTGGAGACTCGGGAGTGTTGAAGACCAAGAACCATACCTTTTCTCCGGGATTAAATCTGGAGAGGTAAGATTTTTGAAGCCGATTCATGAAAAAAATCTAATTCCTTCTGAGCTTTAGGAGTTAGCTGCCTTGGGCTATTTAAAGCAGGATCACCTTCAAGGGTGTGGAACAGGTTACTGAGCTCACAGTTAGGAATACCAAGGGAGGGGCGCACCCAGTTGATATCCCCCAGCAGTTTTTGAAAATCATTCAAGGTTTTGAGCCTTTTCTGACTAATGGAGATCTTTTGAGGACGCACTGTAGTGCGGTCAAGAGCATAGCCCAAATATTCATATGGAGGCTGCATCTGGATTTTCTCCGGAGCTACTTGTAAGCCAGCCTCTGGTAAAACTGTCATTACATCATTATATAAATTCTGGAGATCTCTGGAATTATCACAAGCTAGCAGGATATCATCCATGTAGTGGATGATGTATGCACCAGGAAATTTAGCACGAATGGGTCGCAAAACCTCATCAACAAAGTGTTGACACATCGTAGGTGAATTAGTCATTCCTTGGGGCAATACTGTCCACTGAAACCTACGTAAAGGACCTTTATGATTAATGGAAGGGACTGAAAATGCGAACCTTTTCCGATCATCTGGGTGGATAGGTATGCTGTAAAAAGCAGTCTTTTAAATCTATGATAATTAGCGGCCAATCCTTAGGAATAGCTGCTGGAGAGGGAGCCCAGGTTGTAGGGCTCCCATGGGGACCATAGTAGAATTTACATTCCTTAAGTCAATCAGCAAACGCCATTTGCCTGATTTTTTCTGTATTACAAAAACAGGAGAATTCCATTCTGAAAACGTTTCCTCAATATGTCCTAATTTCAGCTGTTCTTCCACTAGATTTGTTAGCGCCTCTAACTTTTTGGTATTGAGGGGCCACTGTGGTGTCCATATAGGTTTGTCAGACTTCCACTGAATACGGATAGGTAGTGGGCGCTTAACCACAGCGGCCCCAATTAAAAAGGGTTACTCCCGGTGTTAGGCTTATTATGGAGAGCTGGAATTGGTGCTCGACGGGGAATTGGACGAGGTATGTGGATTACTGCCCCCCACTGCTCCAGCATGTCTCGACCCCATAAAGTTAAAGGCATAGGGGCTATATAAGGCTGGACCATGGCTACATTCCCTTCAGGGCCAATACACGGCAGCCACCTGGCACTCTGTCGGAGAAGAGAGGAGGAGATATTGCCTACCCCGCTCAGGCTATGGGACACTTTCTTTAGGGCCCAGTTAGAGGGCCAATACTTGGTGGAGATTATGGATATGTCTGCCCCTGTATCCAACATGCCTTTGAATTTCCTTTTATAAATTTCGATGGGTATAACCGGCCGCTTGGCCTGAGAAATTCTGGCAGTGTACCCAACTAGATAGTTAGCAGGTGGCTGGTGGGCTTGGTTCTGTGTGGCTGCATAACCAACAATGAAGTTGGCAGAATGGTTGGTACTGTTTAAGCCACCAGCTGTAGGGTGTTCGGACTGACTACACGGATCCTCAAAAAATAATAATAGTTTAGCAAGTGGTTCCCCTTTTTTAAAAGTCCATTTAGTTGGCACAGATATTGACAGTATTATCTCTCCATGAGATTTAGGATCCAGAAGTCCGAAATGCACCATAATTCCCTTAAATTTCAGCCAATCGCTCCCCTGAATTAAACCCATACTACCTGGGGGAGCAGGTCCTTTTTATTCCTGTTTTTAGCATGTAGGGGTCTTGACTTGGGTATATTGTGACAGTCTTAGGGCAGAGAATGTCGAGACTGCCACTGCCTGATGGGGTAGGCCAGAGAGCATTTATTGACTGTAATTCTGTGGATTCTGATTCGGAGGATACTGGGCAGGTGGAATGAAGGAGAGTGCCCCTGGATTCAGCTGGGCCTGGGGCTGGCCCCCCACCCAGTTTCCCGCATTAGGGGAGGCATAGATGTTATTTGAGCCTGCGGAGCTTGTGGAACCTGGGAGGGGTCCATGTAACATTTCCTATAAAGGGATTATTAGAATGTTGCCCTGTATTGATAGTTTTAGGAGATGGGCAATCTCTACGGGTGTGTCCCTTCTTTCCGCAGCTATAGCAGGTTATCTGTCCAGATGAAGCCTGAGGCTGACTTCGCCTCCAAGACCGACAGTCTCTGGCCCAATGTTTTCCTTTTCTGCACCTTGGGCATGGTCCAGGTGGGGCCCTTCGAGGGGTGGAGCTGCGATTATTAGAATAGTTTCTTCGATTATTGTTTATCCTTTGAAGTTTATTGTTTCTCCCCCTAGAGCTGTCTGACTTGTTTCTACCCCTAGAGCTGTCTGACATTTCGTCCCTCTCCTGATCCTCCTGCTGTATGGGATAAGCCTCTATATCATCCTGTGTTTTATGGGAGGTTAAACCGACATTTCTACAGGCCTTTAGATACCCCATGAGGTCATCCTTTTCCCTAATACCATATAGTAATGCTCGACATTTTTGATTAGCATTCTCATATGCTAAGTTTCGTTTTAGGATTTCTTGAGTGGTTGGGTCTTGAACCTGTCTTTGGATTGTTTCACATAATCTCCCAACAAAATCAAAGTATGGTTCATCACGACCCTGGTAAATTTTTGTATAGCTACCTAGAAATTCTGGGTCGGAACCTACTCTTTCCCACGCCTTTAATGCTGTCTCCCGAACGAATTTTAGAATAGGTTCAGGTAATGTCGCTTGTTTTGCTTTATTTTTCCATTCACCTTCACCTTTTAGCATGGCAAAAGTTATAGTATGGCCTGATTCCTTTTCTCTTAAAGTGTCAATATTCTGGTTAACCCCATCTGCATACCACATATGCCATTGCATGTACTGTGATTTGTTTAGACAAGTATCGGCTACCGTTTCAAAGTCTCCCAATACCCACTGACTACTTTCGCTCCAATCAGCTAAATATTTTAAAGTATAAGGACTTGATATTCCAAACCTGTCGCAAGCCTTCCTAAACGGGGTTATTGCCTCAATTTTTAAGTCTTCATGAATTGGTTTTACTTTATCTTTAGATTGGTCATGAGAAAGATTGCTGGGCTTTGCTCTTTGACTCGAGCTAATATGTTTCTCCCCTTCTTCCTCATCAGAGCTTGTAGTATCTGGCAGAGGAACATCTACCCCATTGAGGGTATTAACTCTGGAGAGATTTTCAGCTTGGGAATTTGCCTCCTCTGGGTTATCAGCCACATTAGAATTCTTTTTAGATTTTTTGCTGGGAATGTATACACCTTTTTCAAGTCTAGGCCCTTTAGTGTGCTAATGCAGCGGCCCTTAAAGGAGTCCTGCAACAGGTAGGGCATTTGCCTTGTATGCGGCCAGCCTGTGCTGGCCTGGATTCGATCCCCAGCATCCCATATGGTCCCCGAGCACCACCAGGAGTAATTCCTGAGTGCAGAGCCAGGAGTAGCCCCTGAGCATTGCCGGGTGTGACCCCCAAAAAAAGCCAAAAAAATAATGATGATGATGATGATGATGATGATGATGATGATGATGATGATGATGATGATGATGATGATGATGATATATGAGCCCCTGAACCCAATAACCAAAGGCAGAGGACATCCCTTCCCCATGCGGGGCAAACTAAGGATGGCGCTAACTCATACCTCCCAGCTGAGTACGAGAGAGCAGCAGAGATTGATCACCGAGAAGGAGCATGTGAGGCTGAGGCTACCAGAGACCACGGAGCCACCACCTGCCTGTGCTGCCCCAGACCTTCCTTGCATGGTGTAGAGAAGCTGCATAAGGCCAGACAGGCTGCAGTCCTGACCCATTTGAGAAACAGTTTTGTCTTGGTAAACCCCCATTCCCCAGATATAAGACCGCAACAATAGCAAGAGCGACCCCATGGGGTTGCTCCAAGAAATTAAAGAAATACAATGCTTTTGCGGTGTGAGCTCTGGGTCCGATCCCCAGTGCCAAGAAGTGCTAAGAAGTGAGATCCCCTCTCACTTCTTAGCACTGCCCACTATGACCACGGTGGCCCCCAGCATCTCCTGGCACCTCATTTCCTGAATCTAGTACTGAATTATCAGGTTCATGCATCAAAATACTGCAGGTCGAGACTCATGGGCTCCTGAGAACTGTTCTGGGGGTCCTGAAAACTAAACTGGAAGAAGCAAATACAAAGTGAAACATATATAAATGTTCATTTCCTGGCCATTTCTTTCTTGCTTTTCTTATCTTAAAGCAGCTGATCATGTGACTGGAGTCTGAGAAAGGAGAGATGTTGAAGGGCAGGGAGGGACGTAAGTGAATAGACTCACAGTGCCGTGTGCATACGCAGATGAATGGGAGAGGCAAGAGCTTGGGTAGCTTAGAACAGTCAGTGAGCCCATAGGCTTATGACGCAGGGGACGCCTGTGAACTAAGCAAGCCAGGAATGAGCCTCATGTGAGAGAATCACAAAATAATGGCCAGAACAAGACAGAAGTTGCTCTTCCCTCCTGAGACAAAGTAGGGAGATGAGCAAGTCTGAGCAGCGGCTCCACCATCGGCAAAGACATCATCCCTTCCCTCCTTCCACTCTGCGGCTGCACCATATTACTGGCTTCAAGGTCCAAGAATCGGGAGGATGAGTGTGAGGGGCATATGCTCTGTCTGCCCTGGGAGTCAGGACTCAGGTCCAGTGCTGTGTGGCTTGTCTATCAGGCCTGAGCAGAACAGCTCGAAGATAGCTGCTCACGCTTCATTCTGGGTTGATCAGGAGAGGACAAAGCAGGAAATTCAGTGTTGGCTTCATCACCGTGAGATGCCAGGCGTGACTGGGTTCTCTTGGGGGGAGTGTGCGCTGTGCAGATTGAATCCCCACGAAGCCCTGGGGGCCCAGAGGTGAAGGTTCCAGTTAAGAAGGGAAGAAGGAAAAGGCAGTGTTAGGGAAACTTTATACCCAGTAGTACCTGGTGTCAGCGTGAAGCGTGAAGAGAGTTGGGGGACCATATAGAGTGATGGGAATCAAACTCGTATGCAAGGCAAGAGTTCCCCAGTGTGGCCCAGCCCATCGACCTGGACACCGCCCAACACTCAGGGAAGTTCATCAGCGACTTTCTCTGGAGCCTGCTGGACACCCAGTGGTAGCTGACCTTAGCAGTCGGCCTGACCCCCGCACTGGCTTGCCCGGCCCCTACCCAAGACCTGTCCACGTGTGCCGGGTCAGCTCAGTGCCAGGAGCACCGACAAGTTGAGGACGCTGCTGTTTGGGGGCCCACAGCCCCCCCCCTGGCCTCTTCACGTGCAATCCCCCTGCCCCCCCAGGTTCAGTTCCTCAGCCAAGCACTTTTCTAGTTCCCCTTAGGTTATGTTTATATTTTTGAAATAAAGATGCAAGTGTTGATGTGAAAAAAAAAAAACACTGCTGGACTTGACTCCAGCCTCAAGTCTCTGCTTTTTGAGGAAATCCATCAGGTCAGTGACTGGTCACTTAGGGGCTCTGGGGCTGGGGGTAGCTCAAATGGTAGAGCACGTGCTGAGCCTGCCCAGAAGCCCTGAGTTTGATCCCTGACACCGTGAGGCCCACCGCAGCAGTACTGAATGTGACGCTGGTGGCCCCGAGCCCTGTGTTGGCAAAAGTGAACAGAACCTGCTGGTGTGGTGCTCTGGTCCCTAACAAAGCCTCAGGGCAACCAGGCAGGGATTAACCAAGGAAGAGGCTGTTCTATCCACAGTTCTGGATAGAACTGTGGAGGTGTTTATCATCTCCAACCCCGCAGCCCAGTAGCCATGGGGACAGCAGCCACAATTCCTGGAGTGGTTTACTGGTACCAGAGTGACCAGGAGGAGCTCAGTTCTAAAAATATATGATGGCTGTGAAT
This sequence comes from Cryptotis parvus, assembly GCA_021461705.1. Taxonomy (NCBI): domain Eukaryota; kingdom Metazoa; phylum Chordata; class Mammalia; order Eulipotyphla; family Soricidae; genus Cryptotis; species Cryptotis parvus. The sequence continues at coordinate 50,324 of JAJIBD010003913.1, read as the reverse complement.
TTTGTTCTATTTGGCAGCTCCCTGCTGTCTGTGTGGGCTAAGTCCCATTAGACAGAAGCAGCTTCCCTGGTGGTTCCCCTGGATATTTTTATGTGTGTGTGTTTCTGGTGGGCCACACCGGTAGTGATAAGGAGTCACTCCTGGCTCTGCACTCGCACTGAGGAATCACTCTTGGTGGTGCTTGGGGGACTATATGGGCTGCCAGGGATTGAAGTCAGGTGGACAAGCATGCAAGGCAATGCCCTATTCGCTCTTGTCCCTGAGTTATATACTTTTGACAACATTATCCATACATTATCCATAGCTGTTTGGTCCACAGTGGGCATGAATAGGGAGCAGACAAATCAGAGGTGTGGACAGGAGAGGGCTGGGGGATTCGGCCATGAAGACTTTCCCACAGCCCCAGGGAAGGAATAGGGCTCTGAAGGATCAGTTCAGATACTGAGAACACAGAGCAGGAACCCACCTCAGGCAAGACCTGTGCCCCTGGCCAGCAGGTGTGGTGGTTAGGGCAGAATTGTGAGCAACCTGGGTAGGCTCAACATGAGTAAGCTCTGAGACAGTCCACCAAGACCAGGAAAGGCTTCCTTTAGGGTTTTTTCTGACTTTAGGGCTCAAGTTTTGTTTGTGTTGTTTGAGAGTCACACCTGGTGTTCGGGGCTTGCTCACTACTCCTTTTTTTTTTCTTTTTTTGGGGGGTCACACCCGGCGATGTGCAGGGGTTTCTCCTGGCTCTGCACTCAGGAATTACTCCTGGCAGTGCTCAGGGGACCATATGGGATGCCAAGGATCAAACCTGGGTTGGCATGGGCCAGTGCCGTGCAAGGCAAACGCCCTAACCGCTAGACTATCACTCTGGCCCCTTGCTCATTGTTCTAAGCTCAGGGATCACTCTGGTGGTGCTCCAGGGTCAGTACTGGAGACCAATCCTGGGCCAGTCAAGTGCAAGGCAAGTCCCCAATGCAGAGCTCTGATTTTTCTGTTTGTTTTTTATTTTCATCTTTGGGCCACACCCAGCCGTGCTCAGGGTTTATTCCTGGCTCTGTGCTCAGGGATCACTCCTGAGGAGAGTTGAGAGACCATATAGGGTACTGGGAATCGAACTTGGGTCTCCCGTATGCAAGGCAAGAGCTCACCTGCTCCACTATGTCTCTGGCCCCAAGGCTCTGATATTTGAGGAAATGTCAGGTCAGTGACTGGTTACTCAGTGACTAGGCACAAATACAGTGTGCAGAATTCAGAAATGTCACCAAACCAAACCCCCTCACCAGCAATAACAACAACCTTTTGAAGAGACGGCAGAACCAACTTTCCAGAGTTAGTACATTAAAGTTATTGAATGTCTCATTTTTAACAAACACAAATTACTATGTCTATATAGACAAAGAAAGACATCACTTCCTCAGAGGGGAAATAAATGAACAGAAATTATCCCTGAGAAAGCCCAGACATAGATCTGCTAAGACAAAGTCTTTTCATGAACTGTGCTTGGGAGCCAGGGAGATCCTCAGAGGGCTGGAGTGTATGTTCCGCATTCAGGAGACCCATTCTGATCCCCAGCACTGCGCGTGGAGAAACAAAAAAAAATCTAAGAACTACATTCCTAAATCTGATCAAACCGTTAAAGGACACTGGACAAAGAGCTAAAGAAAGACAGAGGACAGCTGTTATATGAACAGAGAAAAGGAATGAAACAGAAATCATTCTGGAGTTTCAATGTTGGAATTCTAACTCTGTGTGTGTGTGTGTGAGAGAGAGAGAGAGAGAGAGAGAGAGAGAGAATATGAGATATAGATATATTTATTTGGCTTATTTTTGCAGTGGCCAGGTGTGGATTTGAGCCTAAAAAAGGAAAAAAAATTCAAAAGATCAACAAAGTTGACAACTTTTTAGCTATGTTGACTAAGGAAAAAGAAAGCAGATGCAAATACTTAAAATTAGAAATGAGTATGAGGACAGTACTCTCACTTTACAAAATAAAAGGATTGTAAGAACAATTACATTTTGCCACGACAAGTTAGATAACCTAGATCAAATGAATGAACTCCTAAAAGCACACAAGCTACCAGACCTGACTGAAGAAGAGAATCAGAAAAGCTAAACAAACTTGATTGAGTCAGTAATAAGAGATTAAGTCAGATTTAAAAAAAATCTGCCCAAGGCAGGATCAGATTGTTTCTTTGGGTGAATTCTACAAAACTTTTACAGAAGAACTAATACTAATCCTACTCAAGCTCTAATCTCCTCCCCCACAAGGGGGGTAACTTCCAAACTCATTTTATGATCCTGAATGCTCCACGTTAAGTTCAAGCTCTCCATAAAATGTAATAGCACAACAATCGGATGGGCAATCCTTCCCTGGGGATTCTGCAAAGCTGAAGTTAGTGACTCTCTAGTAGTCTCTCCGTTGACAGTATTGATCATTTAGTAATTCCGTTGCTTGTAATTCATCTCTAATTTATTAAAGCTATGTCAAAATTCTGGACTGTTCCATTTTTAAGTTTAGTTAACTTATATTTAAAGCTTTATATATATATATATATACATATATATACGTATTATGTATCACTTGTCTTCCCATTCTTCATGGATTTGCTCCAGTGGGCACCAGTAACATCTCCATACATCCTGTTGTGTGCTAGTGTAGCCCAAGGGCATCTGCTCACTCCAGGGACATGAAGAACCTCAGAGCATTCCTTCAGGTCATGGGAATGAGGTCTATAATTGTTACTGGTTTTTGGCATATCAAATACGACAAGGGTAGCTTGCCAGGCTCTGCCGATACATATTATGTATTACAAAATATTATATTATATAATATATATATATATATGTATGTTAGACTTTGTCTACAGATAATTGATTTTTTATTTAAAAAAATCAAAATCAATTGATGGGGGGAAGACAATTTATTTTTATCATTTGAGTAGGAGGGTGGGGCCTATGTGTGGCCACTCCCAGCAGTGTTCAGGGTTTACTCCTGGGTCTTACTTCTGGCAGGGCTGGGTGGGGGAGAACCATGTGGGATGCTGGAGATCAAACCTAGGTCAGCTGGGTGCAAGGGGAAGCGCCCCAGTTGCTACACTATCTCTACAGCCCCAGAAAAGACTATTTCTTACAGGATTAGCGCTGGGACTACAGGTACTCACATGCAAAAGCCTAAGTTGGATCCAGAACACATCATATGCAAGAATGAACTCAAAATGTATCAACAATATAAGGATGAAAACTAAAATTATAAAATTCTCAGACAAAGCACAAGGATAGGCATTTATGACTTGGATTTTAACAATAGATTCTTATGATAAAAAAAATCACACCAGGCTACTGAAGAAAAAGTTTGATAAAGTGGCCTTACTAAAGGCAGTGGGGTGGAAGTGATGTGACGGAGAGCAGGGCCTTGCATATGGCTAACCTGGGTACCCCCGGCCCCAGTTCCCCACCACACTGCTTGGGAGACACCTGCCCGGAATCCCACTCCTCAACACTCACCTGAAAAAGAGGAATTGGAGCATTTTCACTTGAAAAATGCTTCAACTCACTAGCAGAAGATGCAGGAGGAGAGAGCTCAAGGGGTAGATGACATGCCTACCATACGTGAAGTCCCAGTCCACTTGACAACATACGGTCTCCTGAGAATCGCTGGGATGGACTCTTCAAAAAAAAAAAGGAATATGCAAGACAGAACGTGAATATGCAAGACAAAACCTTCCTAACCACTGAGGATATCATCATCACCACCACCATCATCATCATCATCGCCAACTGAGAGTAAGTGTGGGATGATGTAAATTAATCAGTATCTTCCTTAATTGCTGGGAGGAACATCCCCAGTGGGAAGAACACTTTGGTGGCCTCTAGAAAAGCTTAGCATAGAAGTTACATAAAACCCAGCAATTCAACACCTTAGGGGTGCACTCAAAAAACTGAAAGCAGGTACTCTTTCTATAGGTAAACCCACAGAGGCCGAGTAAACAGGTTGAAAAGAGATGCTTACTGGGTACAAAATTTTATTCTGCGAGACGAAAATGTTTTAGAACTAGGGAGAAATAGTGGTTCTAAAATGTGCTAAGTAAATTATTCACAATAGCCAGAATCTGGAAACTAACCAGAGTGCCCAAGAATCAATGACTGGATAAAGATTTGGTACATCTACACAATGGAATACTATGCAGCTGTTAGGAAAAATGAAGTTATGAAATTTGCCTATAAATGGATGGACATGGAGAAGATCATGTTGAGTGAAATTAGCCAGAAGGAGAGAGACAGATACAGAATGACTGCATTTATTTGCATGACATAAATATATATGTATATATTATGATACCAATATCCAAGATCAAGTGAAACAAGTATCAGGAGGTCTTGTCAAAGGTGGAAATTATCACAAACGTGTGGGAGTCAGAGGCTAGGTAAGACAGAAAGCCGGAACAGTGTGCTAACAATTGTCAAAAGTACTAATACCAACCTAGAACTGAGCATTAAATACAGGCAAAAAGATACACATGACAACCCTTTAATGTATGTTCTGTAATCTGCAATCTGGAAGGGAAGGAAAAGAGAAAGAGAGAGAGAAAGGGAAAGAAATAAAGAACCTGCCATGGAGGAGGGCTGGGGGAGGGGGAGGGAACCCGGGACGTTGGTGGTGGGAGATGGGCACTGGTGGAGGGATGGGTGCTGGAACACTGTATGACCAAAACCCAAATATGAACATCTTTGTAATTGTATATCTCACGGCGGTATAATAGAATACTTATAAAAATATAAAATTGATTTTGCAAAGAAAAAAAATAAAATGTGCTAAGAGCCATTTTAGAAATAGTGGTTCTAAAATGTGCTAAGAGCTGCGTATTTCAAAATGCTTAATTTTCTTTTACGTGAATTTCATGTTAATTTAAAGAAAAGTGAAGCTACTCATAGATTACAGCTATTAAGAATCTCAATTTTACCCCAGGACTCCAATCCCTGCATTCCTAACTCCCTTGATCAATTCTCAGGTCATCCCTAGTTCCATTTTACCTAGATCTCCTGGTGGGTAAGGAAAGCTCTAGAAAACTGGCCACGGGAATTCTATGACGTCGTGCACAGCAAGCCTGTCGTGCGCAGTCACCGCGCAGGAGCTGGGGAGGATGTTGGAGAGCGGGAGAAGCAGCAGGGAACACGAACCGACGAGAAACGAGATTGCGCGTGAAGCAAACGTGCTTTGAGATCGGGCCTCCACTCCATCTAAGGTCATTGCCCAGCTCGGTGTCCGGTTCATAGCGCCACGGGCGGACACGTTTACTTGGTCCCTCTGGCCTTCAGCGAGCAGCTCGCGGAGGACCAGACTCAGGCTGTGGAACGTGGCGTCCACGGCGGGGCGGGACCCAGGCCGGGGCCGGGCTGGGGCCGGGTTGGGGGCGGGGCCGGCCAGGGCTGGGGGGCGGGGCCGGGGGCGGGGTCTGCGTCGGCGCGGGGTCCTGCCGGGCGCTCGGCCAGCGGCGTAAACACGGCCGGGGCGCCGCGGCGGAGCAGGTGAGCCGCAGGCGGGACTGGGGGTGCGCACTCGGGTCCCCGGGGCGTGCTGCGGAGGGCCGGGGTGGAGCCGGGGCCCGCGAGCCCCCCGGGCCCTGCCCTGCGCACGCCCCTCGCCGCGGCCGCTCTCGGTCCCTTTCCCTGGCTCCCGAGGCTGCGAGCTCTGCGCGCGCCGCGGTCCCGGCCTCTGCGGCGGGGGCGGGGAAGGGGAGGGCGCTGGGGACGCTGCGATGGGGGCCGGCCCGGAACTGGGGGGGCCAGAAGGAGCACGAGCAGCTGCCCCCAGGCCGCAGGCTTTGGCTGGCCGCTGGGCCGCGTCCTCAGCTCCGCAGCAGCCGGCTGGCGTCCCCGCTGGGGGTGGGCACCGTGGGAGCTGTTAAAGGGCCAGGGCGTTTAGAGGCGCTGTGCACGTGGGTGTGGATCTCGTGGGGACGGTGCTAGTGGACGTGTGTGTTTGGGGCGCTGGCGTGTGTGTTTCCTTCCTTCCTGGGCATTCAGTTCTTGGCATTCAGTTCTGGGGGCCTGCGGCGCACCGAATTCTGAGCAGTGCCATTAGGCGAGGGCCCCCAAGCCCAGGGCTTAGGGGTTATGTGAGGCTCAGGAGCCCAGGTCTAGGCCTGGAGCAGTCTGTTTCCTTATCGTGGTGTCTGGCAGCTTCAGTGGGCAGCAGCGGCGGGAGACGCCAGAATTAAGCGTTTGAAGCCACAGGAGCCGAAACAGAAGCCCACCTCCTCCCCAAGTTTCATCGGTGAGGAAACTTAGCCCCCAGAGCTAACGTGACTTTGACCAAGGTCGTCCAGGTAGGCTATAGACAGAGTCAGGTTTAAACACTTGAACACTTGTTCCCAGACTCTGGGTGGGTGGCCCGCCTGCCTGCCTGCCTGCCTGCCTTTGGATGAACTACTCCAGTCTGTGACTTAATGCATGTTCCTTTTCTTATGGTGGGTTGGTGGAGACGCTTCCAACTCAATTTATTGAAGAACGTAAGGGCCCTTCCTGCAGGACAGGGGGGGGGGGGTCAGCGCCACTCAGAATTGACAGCCTGGGCCGCAAAACCGAAGCTTCCTTTCCATTGGATTATCCTGTGGCCTGAGAGGTCCGTACTGTAGGTACCTGGCCATGCTGGGCTTTCAGCAAGACCTGTGGCAGTAATTAAAGGCTCTGGATAAGCCGTTTCAGGTGTATGAACCTCGGGTTCCTCCTCGCCCCCCTTCCTTGAAAGTGGTGGGGGGGTGGGAGAGCTGGTTCGCAGCCCTTTCCTGAGTCCAGCTGGTGCCCAGGGAGCTCTGACTTCTGCTCAGAGCTGGGGTTTCAGCCAGCCGCAGGCAGGGGCAGCTTGGCTCTAGCTCTGGGCCTTGGATGAGGAGGCAGAGGTTGGAAGTGGGGTCTTGGCGCAGTGTTACTGAGGAAGGGGAGTGGGTGTCGTTTCAGGTTCACGGGGACAATCTGGTCTCATTTGGGCTTGCCAAATCTGTGCAGAGCTAGAGTCGGGAGTGTCTCCTCCCTAAGGATCTGAGAAAGAGGATAAGAGAGGGCCAGGCCAGAGTCTGCCTCGGCTGAAAGGGCCGGAAGGAGGTGTCGCCCTCTCTGCCTGCCCAGCCCTCTGCACACACATGGTTTAGCACGCGCCAGGCTTCCACCAGCCTTCGCCTCAAGGCGATGGTAATGAGTCCGTGTGCCTTGTTTTATGAGTTTGTCATATACAATAAAAAGGCCAATTTGTACAGTAGTTATTGCAGTGATCTTAAGAGCTTCAGTAACACTGAAATAGCTCTTATTTTCACTCTCTGCAGAAGGAGAAACTGAGGTTCAGGGAATGTAGTTCGACTTCTTGGGGTTTGTGGCTGAGCACTGGAATTTGAGCCCAGCTGGTTGACTCATTTGTCTTTTGTATTTTTGAATAATTGCACTGTGCGCCTCCCCCTATTCTTGAAATTGTGTCTGTCTGTCTGTCTCTGGCACTGGATGGGGGTGTCACGTGGAGGCTGCACTTGAAAAGCTTGGGGCTGGTTTTCAGCTGTTGCGTTGACTTGGTCACCCTTTAGTTGGGGACTGCCAAGGCAGCATGTGTTTCTGCGGTGTGCCCACCTGTTTCTCAGGCTGGTGCAGCTGAGGCCAGTACTCTAGGGCCTCCCTGCCCCTGGCTTCAGCCTGGGAGCAGACGTGTTGGTGTCTGGGCCTGAAGGAAGTGAGGCCGCCCCACTGAGGTCTGGGGGAAAATATCTTGAGATCGGTCCTCCAGGAAGACCAGAGGTGGGGAAGGGACCTTGGTTTTCTTAGCTTCTTCATTGCCAGGGCTCCTCATTATGCTCCTTGGTGGAAGGAAATGTGTTCTTCCGGGGCAGGGGGAAGAATACTGGGAAGGGGTGGGGTGTGGGGCCCTCACTTTAATGTCCTTTAACCAGAAGGTTTGGAAAATAAAGAAAAACAGTTTCATTCTAGAAAATTCAGGCCACTTGTTGATTTTTATTTCAAGTCATCCACCTCTTAGCTCAGCGATAACCATTTGAGGGGAGGGTTGGGTCCCACTTGGCTATGTTCAACTCCTGGCTTTGAGCTTTAGGAGCCACTCCTGACAGTGCTCACAGGACTATATGTGGTGTCGGGGACCAAACCCAGATTGTCCACGTGCAAGGCAGGCTCCTCCCCTCTGTCGTAGCCCCCAGCCCGGTGAGATAACCACTTTTAATACACATTTCCTTGCTGCACTTAATATTCCTATTTCATTGTATGTGCCTGTATGTAAGTAGGTACACAGATAATAGATGGGTCCATTCAACTGTTAAAATGTTAGAAATAAGAAATGAGATGAGAGTTTGCTTCCTGTTTTTTCCTGTCAGTGAAAATTCAGCATTCAGAATTTCCCCTTCATTGTGTGGTCTGGTAAAAGTGTATTTGTTGGCTGTGTTAAGTACTGGTGCAGTTAGATATGCGCTCAGAGACCCTGTGGGGTGCCGTGTGGGCTACCTGGGTGACAGAGGGTGGCCCCCCATCACAAGATTTGTATTGCATGGGGAACCTTGGTCATTTATTTGGCTTTTGCTCAGGAAACATTCTCTGGTTCCTTTTGTCAGAGGGGCTTCTGTTCCTATGACTGAAAGTAGGGTGCCCACCGGCACTGACGGCCATCCTAGGTAAGTGCCCGCTCACTTAATAAACGCGCCCATCACCTGCGGCCCGTACTGGTGCTGTGTGGAAACTGGATGTGTGACGGTGTCCTGGGGGCAGCCCTAGACTATTTTGAGACCCCCTCCCACCGAGACCCTGCCTGTGCCTTGTCTCTGTTCCGCCCGTGGTTTCTCCTTATACACCCTCACAGCACCTCGTTTTCACAAGTGTGTCGCAAGTTAGGCCTATTTTGCCTGGGCAGGGCACAGTTTGTATACAAGGTTAAGTTGTTTAAGGTCTTAGTCTGTTCACGTCACCCAGCTAAGTAATTCAAACCCTCCATTTTGGACCACTGGCTTTGTTGCTTCTTGCTCAAGAAAAGGGGGAGGGGCTCCTCTCGAGTGGCCATGAGGGGCCTGGCCTGTGTGATAGCCTTCACAGCTTCTCTCTGCCATTTTTCTCAGGACTGCGGGCACTCTGGGCTGGGGAGACGGGGGTCGGGGGAGCCCCATAGCTGTGGGAACTTCCACAGAGGCCGCCTCACTCAGCAAGTCTTTGCTTGTGTGAGTGGAGACAGGGGCGCCCTCCCAGGGGTTAGGGGCAGGCCCTCGAGCCTGGGAAGCGCGTGTTTGAAATCAGCGCCACCCTCTGAACAGGCAGAACCTCGTTCCCCCTTGCAGGCTTGTCTCCATCCTCCATCCCTCCGGAAGACACAAGTGTTCAGTTTGCTACACACTTTAAAATCTACCTCCTTCGTAGGTCTGTAGGCCTACAAATTTAAGGCCAGAACTGTTGCATTTCCCAGAAAGGAAAGGAAGGTTGAGGAAATTGGGTCACCAGGTCCCCATCATAATTGCAGGAACAGCTTACACTGGCACGGTGACTGCTGGGGGGAAGGGGGTGTGGAACTCTGGGTCGGGCTCCCCGGGTTTGGCTAATGCAGCATTTCCAGCCTCTCTGGATGAATGGGGGCAAGCCCTGGCTGCTATGGACGTTGCTGCTGCAGCCTAATCCCAGGCAGCTCTCAGCCACACCTTGTTCAGGGTCAGGCTTCTAGAAGAGTCTCCTGGACCCCTCCCCCGGCGTCCCTGCCTTGCCCTGCTGCCCCTTGGGGAGCTGGTTGCTTCGTGCTGGTTACTGCGACAGCAGCAGGACACTGGCCGGCCCCTCCCCCACCTGTCCATGAGTCAGCCGCTGCCTCTGGAGGGAGTTCTTGGCGTCACCGCACCCGGAGTGGACAAACATCTCCTGGGAGGCTGTTGATTTGCACACACATGAATGGTGATTTTTTATTTTTCCTCTAAGGATTTGTCTGGCTCAGGCCGCCCTTCCAGCCTGCGGGCCTGGCGAGCCTTGTCATTCAGAGGATGTCTGTGCCAGCTGCTCTGCTTCCCTTCAGGTGTCCACAGCCCAGGACAGCAGCAGTAGCCTCGGGAGGCCCTCGGTGCCCCCAAACCAGTGTGGGGGGTACAGAGGGACGCAGGGGTGGCATATGTTGATCCGTGATGTTGGTGTTTGATTTCCCTTTAAAAATGACAATAGTGGGGCCGGGCGATAGCCCAGCGGGTAGGGCGTTTGCCTTGCGGCCGGCCCATGCCGGCCTGGGTTCGATTCCTGGCATCCCATATGGTCCCCTGAGCACGGCCAGGAGTAATTCCTGAGTGCAGAGCCAGGAGAAACCCCTGAGCATCGCCGGGTGTGACCCAAAAAGCAAAAAAAAAAATAAAATTAAAAAAAAATAAAAATGACAATAGGAGCTGCAGAGATAGTCCTGGGGTTAAGGTGCCATTGGATGGATTCCTGGCCCCCATGGTCCTTAGAGCATCACCAGGTGCAGCCTGAGAGCCCAATACCCCCAGGACGGCCCAGAAAATCTTAGACCCCAGCAGTGACCTGGTGGGCCAAGAATTACCATAAGGGTCCTGGGGGTGACCACTAATTTAAAAAATAAAAAATGGCAGTAGCCCCCCACTCCCAGTCCCTGCAGGGATCCATTCCCAGCCCTCCCCCTGCCCCTCCCCAGGATGTGTGGAAGGTGACCGGCTAACACTGAGCCCTGAGGGGTGCTGGCTCTCCCACCATTCCTGACGTCCACGAATCACGCAGTCACAGCAGCGAGTGATGAGGTCCAGCAGCTGGAGCCATAAACAGAAACAGTTTTGGTGATGGTGGCCTCTCAGACCTCCCAAAGCAAAGCCTGGAGTCAGTGAGGGTGGCTCTAGTAGCATTAAACCTGCAGGCCACAACATCGTACCATCAACAATAGCCAGTTTTGTTCGTTTGTTTGGGGGCCACACCTGCTGTACTGTCTCACCAACCCAAATAAGCACTTTTTTGTTTGTTTTGGAGCCACACCTGGAGGTACTCGGGCTTACTTCTGGCTCTGTGCTTAGGGATGGCTCCTGGTGGGGCTCAGGGGACTATGTGAGGTGCTGGGGATCAAAGCCTGTTTACTATGTGCAGGACTAACACCTGCCTGGTGTGCTATTGTTCTGCTCCCCTTCCCCCATATGTACTTTTTAACATCTGGTTTTTTTTTTTTTCTGGTGGTGGGGTTTTTCTCTGCAGCATTACTGGGGACCCGGGGCCACTCAGCAATAAATACTCAACCCCCACCCCATGTGGGCCTGATGGCTTGGATGCTGCTAAGGCCCAGCAGTGGAATTAGGGTACTCACCGTAGCTGCACCCCTGAAACTGCACTCGCCTGATCAAACTCAGGCTTTGTCCTTCAAGACCTTTGAGCTAGCCTGACCCTTTGATTTCCACGCCCATCCCGTTTTTCACTATCACTATCTTCCCATTCATCATCTATTTGCTCGGCGGGCACCAGTAACATCTCCATATGTCCTGTCTCATGCTAGTAGAGCCCAAGGGCATCTGCTTGCTCCAGGAACACAAAGAGCCTCAGACAATGACATAATATAATTGTTACTGGTATTTGGCATATCAACGGGCAGCTTGCCAGGCTTGCCGTGTGGGTGGCATACTCTTGTAGTCACCTCTAAATACAGCATTTATTGATGAACTGTGCAGCCGTGCTGTGATAGGCTCATCTGCTGCTGGGTGGAGTTCTGACGAGAGGGAAGTCCGATGTGGAAGACGGCCCTCATGGAGTGGGGGGGTCGTCAGGCTTATTGTGAGGCCCTGCTGGGATGGCGGGCCAGGGCTAGAACCCACCATCCCTCCCAGGCACCACGTGGGCGGCTGGGCACAGGGAGAACAAGTAGCAGCTCTACCCCATGTCTGCACACATGGGGCAGAGTTGCAGACCCCGTTTTAACGTTTTATTATATATGTATGTATATCTATCTAGCTCTTCATGTACACATATTTTCTAATAAAATTCTGGCAATTATGTATATGGAAAATGTCTGTTCAATTCAGCACCAGTTGTGTTAAATACCCTGAAATAAATTGTGACAGGCACCATCAGATGCATATGTTCAAAGTTAGGGGTTTTCATCACTTCACAATTCTAACTATAGCAAACATGTTTCTATGTAAATCTTTTGATTATTTTCTGAGGATGAATTCTGAGAAGTAGCATTTCAGGCTGCTCATGAGCTTTAGGGTTTTCTTGCCTTCAGAAAGGTGGTGCCCAAGACCCAGGCTCCGCCCCTCTTCCTGGGACAGTGCTCAAGCTCGCTTCTCCCTGCATGTTTCTCTGCCTCTCTGGTGGCACCCTGGCCAGAAAATTTTCCTTCCTTTACTCCTATTTGGCCAGCAGGTAGGGCAGAGTAGGGGGGAGCCAAGTTGGGGGAGGCACCTGTGGACAGGTGAGGCGCAGGCAGCAGGAAACTGGATGGTAACCAGACACTTGGGCCCAGACTGGGTCATCTGATTACAGGGCAGGGCAACCGCAATTCAGCAGAAAATTGCCCAGGAACTGGCTCCCAGACCAGGCCCGTAGGCCTTAAGCAGGACAGAGCTCAGGGACCTGCTTTCAAACCAACAGCTTAGCATAGTGTTAACGAGTAAGGAGCTGGACCACTTGGGAACCAAGAAAAGTTTGAGGGGCGGAGCGATAGCGCAGTGGGTAGGGCGTTTGCCTTGCACGCGGCTGGCCCATGCCAGCTCGGGTTCAATCCCTAGCATCCCATGTGGTCCCCCGAGCACCGCCAGGAGTAATTCCTGAGTGCAGAGCCAGGAGAAACCCCTGAGCATTGCTGGGTTGTGACCCAAAAAGGAAAAAAAAAAAGTTTGAATCGTCACCTTTGTTTTCCCTCCAAATTTTTTATTTCAGGCAGTGTGCTTCATAGTACTGTTAACAATGGGGTTTCATACCTACAGTGACCCAACACCGCAGTTGAACCCCTCTCCTCATCCTGGATTTGGTGAACTGCGTTTTGAGACCTGTTCTCGGGCTTGCTGGCCGTTGGTCATCCCCTTGCAGTGTTTTTCTCCCACACCTGAGAGATCATCGTGTAACTGTCTCTGACTTCACCTTGCATGATCCAGATCCATGTAGCAGCAGATTGCATGATGTCGTCCTTTCTTACAGCCAGGTAGTAACCTATTGTGTCTCCACCACCATTTCCCTGCCCAGCCATCTTGGACACTTGGGTTGATTCCAGATTTTCTCCTCATGAATGGGACAGTAGACATAGGAGCACAGATGTCTTTTCTGAATAAGTTTTTGGGCCTTTGGGTAGATGCCAAGAAGTGGAATTGCTGGGTCATATGGAAGCTCGCTTCTTGTGTTTTGAGACGTGCCCTATGTTATTTTCCCCAGAGCTTCAGCCAGTTGATGTTCTGGCAGCTATGTCTGAGCCTTCCTGTTTCCCCACACCCGCACCAACACTGGTTTTTGTTTTTTGTTCTTGCTGTTTGCCAGTCTCACTGGCAGAGATGATATCTCGTCTGATTCGCATTTCCCTGTGGATGGTGAGGCAGATCACGGTTCCATACACAGAGCCATCTATGTCTTCTCTGAAGACGGTTCATTTCATCTTTTCTCCCCATTTTGTGATGGGGCTGATTTTTTTTTTTCTTACATTTTGGGCCAGAGTGATAGTACGTTTGACTTGGTAGGGAGGGCGTTTGCCTTACATGCATCCTACCCAGGTTCCATCCCTAGCATCCCATATGTGTGCCCTGGAGCTGTGGTCTTCCCTGGGGCTTCTGCCCCACTGTGTGCCCTGGAGCTGTGGTCTTCCCTGGGGCTGTTGCCCCACTGTGTGCCCTGGAGCTGTGGTCTTCCCTGGGGCTGTTACCCCACTGTGTGCCCTGGAGCTGTGGTCTTCCCTGGGGCTGTTACCCCACTGTGTGCCCTGGAGCTGTGGTCTTCCCTGGGGCTGCTGCCCCACTGTGTGCCCTGGGGCTGTGGTCTTCTCTGGGGCTTCTGCCCCACTGTGTGCCCTGGAGCTGTGGTCTTCCCTGGGGCTGCTGCCCCACTGTGTGCCCTAGAGCTGTGGTCTTCCCTGGGGCTGTTACCCTACTGTGTGCCCTGGAGCTGTGGTCTTCCCTGGGGCTGTTGCCCCACTGTGTGCCCTGGGGCTGTGGTCTTCCCTGGGGCTGTTACCCCACTGTGTGCCCTGGAGCTGTGGTCTTCCCTGGGGCTGTTGCCCCACTGTGTGCCCTGGAGCTGTGGTCTTCCCTGGGGCTGTTACCCTACTGTGTGCCCTGGAGCTGTGGTCTTCCCTGGGGCTGTTGCCCCACTGTGTGCCCTGGAGCTGTGGTCTTCCCTGGGGCTGTTGCCCCACTGTTTGCCCTGGGGCTGTGGTCTTCCCTGGGGCTGTTGCCCCACTGTGTGCCCTGGGGCTGTGGTCTTCCCTGGGGCTGTTACCCCACTGTGTGCCCTGGAGCTGTGGTCTTCCCTGGGGCTGCTGCCCCACTGTGTGCCCTGGAGCTGTGGTCTTCCCTGGGGCTGTTGCCCCACTGTGTGCCCTGGAGCTGTGGTCTTCCCTGGGGCTGTTACCCTACTGTGTGCCCTGGAGCTGTGGTCTTCCCTGGGGCTCTTACCCCCACTGTGTGCCCTGGAGCTGTGGTCTTCCCTGGGGCTGTTGCCCCACTGTGTGCCCTGGAGCTGTGGTCTTCCCTGGGGCTGTTACCCCACTGTGTGCCCTGGAGCTGTGGTCTTCCCTGGGGCTGTTGCCCCACTGTGTGCCCTGGAGCTGTGGTCTTCCCTGGGGCTGTTGCCCCACTGTGTGCCCTGGAGCTGTGGTCTTCCCTGGGGCTGTTACCCCACTGTGTGCCCTGGAGCTGTGGTCTTCCCTGGGGCTGCTGCCCCACTGTGTGCCCTGGAGCTGTGGTCTTCCCTGGGGCTGCTGCCCCACTGTGTGCCCTGGAGCTGTGGTCTTCCCTGGGGCTGCTGCCCCACTGTGTGCCCTAGAGCTGTGGTCTTCCCTGGGGCTGCTGCCCCACTGTGTGTAAAAAGGATACACACAGTCACACATGCACACACACTGACAGCACACACATGTAACAGCATATACACACTGATAACACACTCACATCTCATGTACATTCACACACTGCACACATACCACATACACACACTGCATGTTCACCACACATAGTACACGCATTCATGCTTGCCACACACATATACCACACTCATTCACATACACTGCACATACATTTTCACAAACCATACACTCTTGCAACACACTCATTCACACAGCACACATACTTTCACACACATCAATCATGTATACACTTACACCATACACACTTACACTTAAAACATTCACACTTACCACACTTAAAACACACTCACATACCACATATGCCATTCATATAAACTCACAGCACATATGTACCACACACATACAAACACACCTTCTCACGCTGCATACCACAGTCTCACAACATACACATTCACACACCACACACGTTCTACCCACACATTTGTAGTCCCATCCTGCTCACATACACACTTGTAACCACACTTCTTTACACATTTTCACACACACCATGCACATACTACTCACACCACACATATAACTACACCACCCATACCACACACATTCACGCACATTCACACACACCACGTGAATACCACACGCGTGCACATTCATGCATACATTCGTACCACACATACACTCCGCCCCACCCCTACACCCCCTCGTTTGTTGCTATTCTGGGCCACATTTGACTATGCTCAGAGCTTATTCTTGGCTGTGTGCTCAGAGATCACTCCTAGCGGACTCTGGGGACCTTATGGGGTGCTGGGGATCAAACCTGGCTTGGAGGTGTGCACGGCATGCCCTACCCGCTATACTGTAGCTCTGACCCAATCCACACACCCTTTTAACTGCCACTTACGAAACTTCGTTCATACCGTAGACCTGGGTCCTCAGTGCCTCTCCCACCTGTTATTCTGAGGCCCCAGTCACCCTGTCTCGCGCCAGAGCCTCTCAGGCTGCAGTGAGGGAGCACCTGGCGCACACGAGGCTGCACCGCCCTCCATTTTAACCTGCTCACGCTGTGACTAGCCTCACATCTCCTATCCCCTCTTTGCTCTGTCGGCCGTGTCCTTTGCTTCGCCTCCTGCCCAGTCGTCGCTGAACCCCATCTGGCTTCTGTCTCCTTCCTCGAGAGCATCCTGCTACCTCTTTCTCCAGGTCCCATCCAGCCCCAGCAGTTACACGCAGGAGCCCCCTTCCCTTTATCAATTTCCGTTAAACTGACATTTCCACAGATTTGCTCCCATCCGTCACATCTGACCTCAGGGGCCCGTGTCCACCTCCTTAACGTGGCCCAGGGAGCTTTGATGTGCCAGGTCCCGATGAGAATATTCTATCACAGTGTTGTGTTCTCTTGCATCGCCCCAGTGGGAACACACATGTCATCAGATTGGGGTCCACACCACAAGGGAACGTCCCCACAGTTTGAGAATCAGACCCTCCATGGTATCCTTTACGTATCATTTGTCTTATTTTGGGGCATTTTGTTGTAAGAACAAAGTGTTTCTTACGCTCTTGTCCCCAGCGTGGTCGCTGGCTCAGAAGATGGATCTGGAGGGAGGGAGGAAAGGAGGAAGGGAGGCATTTGGCACTCGTGACCACATCTCTTCAGGATCGACCCTCAGCCATGCCGGTGCCTGTGCAGTGGACACAGGTACACCAGGACCTGTGTCCAGACCTTCAGCTGCCTTTGAGCCCCCCACACACACACACACACTTCGCCCTTCTGGCCTCAGCACTGGGGGCTGACATCTTCCGTGCTCTTGTCTCCCAGGCCCTTCCCAAGGCAGGGCCATGCTCACATTCATGGCCTCTGACAGTGAGGACGACGTGGTGTGACGAGCGGACGAGCTTGATGTCGGCCGAGAGCCCCACAGCACGTGGCTTCCTGGAGGACAGGCAGGGTCTGGAGGACGGCGAGACCCCTGCCCAGTGGGTAAGTCCCCCGAAACCATCCCTGGGGCGGGCCTCCCAGTGGGTGGGAGTCTGCTCAGGTGCAAGGGGGAGTGGAAAGGGGAGACCTGACCTGGAGGGTGAGGAGTGGGGGTGCTCAGGGCTTACTCCTGACTCAGTGCTCAGGAATCACTCCTGCTGGGCTCAGAGCGCCATGGGGGTGCCGGGATTGAACCTAGGTTGGCCACACACAAGGCATGCACCTTGCCTGCTTCCTACCATCCCAGCCCCTCTTCTTAGTCGTGTTTGACTTGGGGTCTGGGTAGGTGGCCCCATAGCCCAGGACTGTGGTTTAGAAGCAACAGGACTCTCTCACTTGCTGTTCTGGAGGCTAGGGAAGAGGGGAGTGACCTCTTGCCGGCGCTTCTCTCTGTGTCCTATTGGGGACGGAGCAGACAGTTCTCCAAGGCTTCTCACATTCAGGCTGCATGGCTCCCACTCATGGGCGCCCACCTTCCTGGCCTGCGCCCTCCACATTGGGGGTTAGGTTTCACACTGTGATTTGGGGGGTGATCTCGCCTGTGCAGCCCACAGGGCTGTATAGTCTCTTAGGATTACTCTGCCCTTAGGATGTGGGGCGTGACTCGCCACTGCCCTTCTCATCCTTGCAGACAGCACCTGAGTTTTCTTGTATCCCCTTCTGTTTTGTGTGTTTCTGTTTGAAATAATTTTCCGTGTGGAATTTGTTTCTTCCAGTCAGCTTGAATCCCCTTGGTGAACCTCAAGTTAATTTTCTGCCCATGCATGTGCTGAGCCAAATCTCACCAGCCTCGGGGCTACAACGGAGTCTTTTCTTACTAGTTCTTTATCCTG
Organism: Cryptotis parvus; assembly: GCA_021461705.1. Taxonomy (NCBI): domain Eukaryota; kingdom Metazoa; phylum Chordata; class Mammalia; order Eulipotyphla; family Soricidae; genus Cryptotis; species Cryptotis parvus. The sequence continues at coordinate 32,527 of JAJIBD010003913.1, read as the reverse complement.
GCTGGCCAATGGGGTGGGAAACGGTGGGGGGACTGGTGGATTTCAAATCCCTTTAGAGCTGTTTTCCTTTCCTTTTCAGCTGAATGTCTAAATTGGGTTTCTCTGTTAGAATTTGTGCTGAAACCTAACAGCCATCTAGATTTTTTGCTTCATTTTGCTTTTTCTCTGTGTGTTGAACCTAATTAGTTAATAAGGTAGCTAATGACCCTGAGTTGCTACAGTTTCAAAAGCAGAAAATCTTGGAGCGGATTTGTGCCTGCTCATTCACCCTCCCCCGCCTTCCTGTCGCCATCGTCCTCCCTGTGAGGTATTTGACTCATGGTCAGACTCACTGGTTCAGAGCTGCTGATGTCTCATGCTTGGTTTCGGGGGTGGTGTGTGTGTGTGGGGGGGACGCTGACGTTTAAAGCAATTTCTTCCTCGACAAACTCCAGCACTTTAGTCATGGTCAGAATTCACATTCTCTAATTTGTGATTTGCCAGGCAGCAGTGTTAATCTCTGATTCCTAGTGTGGCCCATCTCCTCCTGAGTCCTTGTGACAAAGAGAACAGAGCTGAGTGGCTTCCTGAGGCCCTGGACCGAGGGGGCGAGACTTTAGATGTGCCCCCTTTAGCTGTTTGGCCCACCAGCACCAGCCACGGCTTCCCTTCCTGCTGCCACGGCTGCCCTTTCGGCTGCCACGGGCTTCCTTCCTGCTGCCACGGGCTCCTTCCCACTGCCACGGGCTCCCTTCCCACTGCCACGGGCTCCCTTCCCACTGCCACGGCTCCTTCCCACTGCCACGGGCTTCCTTCCTGCTGCCACGGCCGCCCTTCCCACTGCCACGGACTCCCTTTACGCTGCCCAGGCTCCCTTTCCACTGCCACGGGTTCCATCCTGCTGCCACGGGCTCCCTTCCCACTGCCACGGGCTCCCTTCCCACTGCCACGGGCTCCCTTCCCACTGCCACGGGCTTCCTTCCTGCTGCCACGGGCTCCCTTCCCACTGCCACGGGCTCCCTTCCCACTGTCACAGGCTCCTTCCCACTGCCATGCGCTCCCTTCCGCTGCCATGGACTCCATCCTGCTACCACGGCCGCCCTTCCCACTGCCACGGACTCCTTTACGCTGCCCAGGCTCCCTTTCCACTGCCACGGGTTCCATCCTGCTGCCACGGGCTCCCTTCCTGCTGCCACGGGCTCCCTTCCCGCTGCTATGGGCTCTCTTCCTGCTGCCACGGGCTCCCTTCCCGCTGCCACGGGCTCCCTTCCCGCTGCCACATGCTCCCTTCCGCTGCCACGGGCTCCTTCCCGCTGCCACATGCTCCCTTCCCGCTGCCATGGGCTCCCTTCCTGCTGCCATGGGTTCCATCCTGCTGCCACGGGCTCCCTTCCCACTGCCACAGGCTCCCTTCCCAATGCCACAGGCTCCCTTCCCGCCTATGCAGTGATTGGCACTAGCCTTCACTCTCAGTCTCATAAGCAGCTCCGAGACCCGGATGCCACCCAGCGCTCCCTCATCTGAGCTCCAGCACCCCCAGCGGCTCCCAGGAAGCCCCAGTCCCACCTCTGCCCTCCGCTTCCTAGCATGCAAGCCCTGGGGGGTGGGACTCTGGGTGCTGCACGCCCCTCACGGGATGGTTTCCCACAGCAAAGCCAGGAGAGTGAGGAGGAGCAGGAGGATGACCCTGACCACTACGTCTGCGGCGGCGTCCCTGGGCGCCCCCGGGTGCAGAGGAAGAGCTGACCCTCAAGTACGGGCGAAGCACGTGATCATGCTGTTCGTGCCTGTCACTCTGTGCATGGTCGTGGTGGTGGCCACCATCAAGTCCGTGCGCTTCTACACGGAGAAGAATGGGCAGCTGTGAGTCTGGGGCTGCAACGGGGACAGCGGTGGGGGGCAGCTGTGAGTCGGGTGGGGAAGCCTCTATTACTCACGGCGTCCTGCCGTGGTGGTGAAGAGCAGGTGGGGGGAAGCCGTGGCCTCCTGCCCGGGCACATGCCTCAGCTACTCCCTGACTCCATTTGTTCATCTGAGAAGTGGGTTTGACCGGGGTGGGGCGGTCAGAGAGTGAGTCCCTGCCTAGCGTGTAACACCTGTTGTATGCGGAGCTCTGCCAGGCCACAGGGCACTAGCTGGTGTCCAAACACCAGGCCCTGGGCCCCCTTGGTACCACAAGCTACCACATGACCTTAAGCAAGGCACTTCCTCTCTGGGCCCCTGCCCCTCAAATGCAAATTGAGGTGACCAGGCCAGATTTCTTAATTTTGCTTCTACTTTTATATTTCTCATACAGTGTTCCAGCACCTGCTCCTCCACCAGTGCACCCTTCCCACCACCAATGTCCCCAGATCCCTCCCTAGCCTGCCTGTATGGCAGGTCCTCTTCTTCCCTCCTCCTCCTCTTCCTCCTCCTCCTCCTTCTCCCTCCTCTTATTCTTCCTCTTCCTTCCCCCCTCCTCCTCCCCTCCCTTCTTCCCTCTTGTCCTTCTTCCCCTTCTCCCTCTTCCCCTTCTTCCCTCCTCTTCTTCCCCCCCTCCCCCCCCCACTTCATTTGTTCTTTAGTTTATTTTATTTGCAGGGGTGGGTGGAAGTACTCCCAGGCAGGATCAGGGGGCCTGGAGGTCACTCCAGGATACTTGGCTCACCAGACCAGACTGTTCAACACTTGGGCCTGGTACTGGGCAGCCCCAGGGTTATGCTGGCAGTGGTTGGGAGGGGAGAGAGGTGTGTAGCACATGGGACCGCACATGAGACCTGTGTTCTGACCCTTTGGGCTAGTCTCCAGTTTCTGTTGCTGTTGGGGAGATGAGTAAGGACCCCCATCCCCCAACGACCAAGGCAGTGCTCAGGAGGTCCCGGGCTCCCCCCCCCGGCGGCTCTTCAACACAGGGCCCAGAAACATACTGCAGCTTGGGCCCTGCAGGGCGGGGATTTCCCAGCAGTGCTTGGGAAACCATGTGGTGCCAGGGATCGAACTGGGTTTCTCCCGGATGAAGGCATGTGCCTCCCCCTGTACACCCTCTCAGGCCCGTTCTTGTTTGTTTATAAGAAGAGCAGTGGGGCAAGTAGCCCTGCCCCAGACAGCTGGGTCTGTGGGGGTCAGCCCAGGGGATGGCACTGAGGGCACCCGGACACCCAGCCGTGTTGGCTCCTTGGCACCCCTGGCTCACCCCAGCCAGGAGCAGTGACTCGCCCCCAGCTCAGTAGCTGTATGTGCAGCTGCAGGGCTCTGAGGGTGGAGGTGGGCAAGTCTTGATGGCTGGTGGGGGTGGGAGGAGCTGCCTGTTTACCTCTGGGTCCCAGGGGCAGATGGGGGGTGGGGGTGGGAAGCACCCGGGCAGGTGCTGGGAGGGACGGAGGCCAGGGCGGCCATGTGGGCCCTTCCCCTCAGTCGGCCGACTGGGGCGGAGGGCGGGGCTGGGGCGGGGGCGGGCCTGCTGGTGAGGACCTGTGCCTGAGCCGGACATGGGGATTCCCAGGGCACCGCCACCCGAGCCACCGGGCTCCCTCAGGGTGGGGCCAGCTGCGCGGCCGCCCGGCAGGAGGGGTCCCGCAGCCCTGCCCTTCTCCCTCAGTATCTACACCCCATTCACCGAGGACACGCCCTCCGTGGGCCAGCGCCTGCTCAACTCTGTGCTCAACACCCTCGTCATGATCAGCGTCATCGTGGTCATGACCATCTTCCTGGTCGTGCTCTACAAGTACCGCTGCTACAAGGTCAGCCCTGCGCCCGTGGCTTGGGGTCCCTGCGTGCCGGGGTCTGGGGTCCCCCTCATGTCGCACCCTCGTGGGCATGTTCGCCGTGCTCAGACTGCAGTACTCCCAACTTCAGTGCTCCCGCTGTCTCTTGTAGTTTTGCCTTTGCTGCTGCTGCAGCTGAGGACGCAGAGATGTTTTGTTTAGTTCTCCCTTCACCGCAGACTCCCCACTGGGTTTATTTTTATTTTTCCATTTCCCTTTTGGGAGCCCGGGCCACCCAGAGACTTTGCAGAGGTCTCTTAGCCCTGAGAGATGTTTGGGTCCAGCCACCCCCAGGGGCAGGGTCTGAGTGTCCTCCCGCCTACCCACTTCGGGGACGTGTCTGTCCCCAGTGATGCTGTTAGCCTTTCAACCTTTTCAGCGTACTGGTTTCTGGCTAGGCTGGCTTTGACGTGTTGACCTGAGTGGGAACCTTCCCTCGCCCCAGGCTTGCCTGGCACATCTCGGGGGCAGGTAGGGGAAGTGGGGAGGGGCTTGATCTGGAAAGACTCCTCCCTGCCCCCTCCCCCAAGCAGTCCTCCAGGAGTTTCTGATCTGGGACTGCCTGTGTGTCCCTTGTTCCTCGTTGCGGGGATGGGAAGCAGGGGAGAGCTGCTTGGCAGGGGCAGAGGGTCCCGGCTCAGGAGACGAGGGCATGCCTAAAGCCGGCGACAGGCCAAGGGTGCAGGACTCGGCAGATCAGCTGTTCACACGGGAGCCTCATTCATGCCCCGGTGCCTTCACTGCTGCATACCAGGTGGCCCCACTGTGGCGGGGTGTCCTTGGGGTGGAGCCAACAGTGGGGCACCCGTGCGGCTAAAGGCTGGGTTTGTGTCAGCCCAGCCAGACTCACCCTTCACCCTCCTTTGTTTGGGCGACCTGTGGATGGACCCTCATGCAGGAGGGGACAACCTGGGTGTCTCTCTCTTTTTTTTCTGTTGTTGTGTTTGGGGCCACCCACACCTGGCCATTCTCTGGCCTTACTCCTGACTCTGTGCTTAGAATTCATTCCTGGCAGGGCTCAGGGGCCCTGATGGGATACTGGGGATTGAACCCAGCTGGTGGTGTGGGAGGCCAGCACCCTCCCTGCTATACCCGCTCTCTTTCAACGAGCGCCCCTAGGGGCTGGAGCAATAGCACAGTGGTAGGGCCTTTGCCTTGCACATGGCCGACCTGGGTTCCATCCCCAGCATCCCATATGACCCCCTGAGCACCTCCAGGAGTAATTCCTGAGTTCAGAGCCAGGAATAACCCCTGAGCATTGCCAAGTGTGACCCAAAAAGCAAAAAACAAACAAACAAACAAAAAAAAAAAAAACAAAGAGCGGCCCTTGGAACCAGCACGCCCACCTCCAGGAATAGCATCTTCTCTCCAGCCTGTCAGGCATGGCCTCCAAGCATGGGTCTCTGCTGCTGAGGGGGCACTGAGTCCTGCGCCTGGGCCCCCTGTCTCGCAATGTCTTGGCAGAGCCTTTTTTTGCATTAGCTCATAGGATCTGGAAGGGCCTGTCATGGGGGAGATGCCAGCCTGTACTGCCAGTGAGAGGGGCTGCCTGCACTTACAGGACTTCCCGGCTTGGAGAGCGCCTGAGCTCCTGGCCGCTCCCTGCTGCCTGGGGATGGCACCTAATTGCTTCCTGTGCAGAGTGGCCACTCCCTGCCGCTGGGGATAACACTTAATGTGGGGTGAGGGGAGAGCACCCTTTGCTTCACCCGACGCTTCACCAAGACCCTGGGGTTTGGGGACACCTCGAGGTCACTCTGCCTTTCTCTGTGCCCAGTTTATCCATGGGTGGCTGATCATGTCCTCACTGATGTTGCTGTTCCTCTTCACCTACATCTACCTCGGGTAAGTGGCAGCTGGGGCAGCAGGTCCCTGGGGCCACTCGGACCAGGGGATGCTCCAGGAGCTCCCCTCCACCAGGACCTGGTTTCAGGGTTCTGGACCCGGAGTTCTTGGGTGTGCTGTGCTCCCTCCTAACTCTCTACGGAACACCCGTGGCTGGGGCTGGAGCCCAGTGGCAGTGTGTGCCTGAAGGAGACCTCGGCTCTGCAAGGCCAAAGCAAACAAGCAGCTCCTTGCCCCCTTTTGGGCTGGAGGCTGTCCATGATCCATGTGGCGGGGGATCCCCTACAGGGATGTTCTGTGCTTACGTGACAGCGGTGGGTGCTCCCTGAATTTAGGGGCACTGTGATCTTTATAGCCCTTGATTTGGGGTGCCAGTCTGCCCCAAGGGACAGGAGGGAGAGAAGAAAACTCCTTTCCAGGATTCCTTTTCCATGGACATAACGGCTATCCCCGTATGTGTGTGTGCATGTTTGTGTGCAAGTGTGCGTGCATAGGCGTGCGTGTGTGTTTATCACCCAAATGCGAGTGTTCACCTTGCTCCCACTAGGAAAGATTTCAGGGCTCTATTGTGGGGCTCATGGACACAGAGGGTGGGGGTGCGCGAGTGCCTGGTGCCATTGGTGGGGATGCAGCCAGGTTGGTGCATGTTGGGGAAGAGGAGGGGTGTTGGCCTGTCAGGTTCTGACACGTGCTCAGAGCCCCCCGTCCTCACAAGCCTGGTCTTCGGTCCCACAGGGAAGTGCTCAAGACCTACAATGTGGCCATGGACTACCCGACCCTCTTCCTGACCGTGTGGAACTTCGGGCGGTGGGCATGGTGTGCATCCACTGGAAGGGTCCCCTGGTGCTGCAGCAGGCCTACCTCATCATGATCAGCGCGCTCATGGCCTTGGTGTTCATCAAGTACCTCCCGAGTGGTCGGCATGGGTCATCCTGGGGGCCATCTCTGTATATGGTAGGTGGACAGCGGGTGGCACAGTGACCTGAGTTTGGGGAACGTCCACCCTGTCCCTGCTGACTGAGGTGGTTCTAGAATATTCTCTGCCCTCCCCAAGGAATCCAGGACGGTCTCAGCCATGCCTCAGAGGCTGGACTTGGCGGAGGCTCACGCACCTGGAGCCTCAGTGCTCACAGGGGCACTGACTCTAATGCATGTTTACTGCACCCTCGGTGGGGCCTGTGGCGCATGGTTAAGATTGTCTACTCCTTGGAACCAGCCCTGGATTGGGGACGGACGCAACAAGTAGCCAGGGCCCTGTGACAGTGTTGGCTGCTCCTGTGTGAGCCGTGGCATGCTTGCCGCCCCGGTCTGTTACTTCCGCCAGAAGGGTAAGGAGGATCCGCCTGTTGGTACTGTCTTGGGGCTCCTGGCTCTTCTTTCGTGGTCTTGGTCCCTTTAGACCAGGCCCCTGCTCTGGATTCCAGCCTGTGCTTTCGCTGGAGAGTATCGTGGAGGATGGGGAAGAAGACGTGTCAGCGGGCTCGTCCTGAAAGCCTCAGTCCAAGAGTGGGACCTGTTGGTCATCAGCACCCACTCTGGGCTCGAGGGCTGCCTGCTCTCGAGCAAGCCTCAGGAATGACAGTTTGGGCCTTTTGTTTGTTTTATTCTGTTTTTGAGGCACTGTGATTTACAGTGTTTTTTTTTTACCTTGTTTTTGTTCATTTCTTTTGGGGCCTCACCTGGTAGTGCTCAGGGCTTGCTCCTTGCTCTGTGCTCAGGACTCTCTCCTGGCAGAGCTTGGAGGACCATGTGGGGGTTGGGATTAACCCTAGCTCCACAGCATGCAAGTCAGGTGCGCCCCCAGACACTGTTAATGGTGCTCATGAATACGACGGTCCAAAGTCCCCTCTCCATCAGTCTCACTGCCCCCCAGCCCCCTCAGACCCTGCCCCAGCAGTAGCAGCCCAACGCTACAGCCAGTCAGCTGTTGCCTCCAAGCATGTTCCTTGCTCTGCTTCTTTACTCTGTCCTGTGAGAGATCTGAGAGACCACCCTGTCCCTCTCCCTCTGACTCACTTCCCTCAGCCGGGTTCCCTCCAGCCCGCTCTGTGGCGCAGCACATTGCGTGATCGTGTGTGAGTAGTAAGGGAGGACATTGCTGAAGCTGACAAGGATCCCATTGTTTCCCCAGATCTTGTGGCTGTCCTGTGCCCCCAAAGGGCCGCTGAGAATGCTGGTGGAAACGGCCCAGGAGAGGAACGAGCCCATATTTCCTGCCCTCATCTACTCATGTGAGTGCCGCGTGCCTCGGTCACCTGCCCTCGGGGCTGCAGGGACCCCCTTCCCTCTGGCCCAGGGAGAAGGGTGCCACCACCTTCCTTCCAGGGACCCCGTCCTGCTAATTGGAAGGGAAACAGGAGAGAGAGTGGGTGGCAAAGAGAGCTGCTGGGAGTTGGGGGCTGCACAGTGTCTGGCAGCAGGCGGCTTCCTGAGAGGCTCTGGAAGGATTTCAGGTAGGGTTGGGGGAGCGAGCGACCCCTGACTGTCTCTGCAGCTCCTCACCAGCTGCATTGACGTTAAATCTTGGTAGGGAACCGGCAGGGCAGCTGCTGGCCTCAGCCCTGCGAGCGGGGATTTATATGCACGTTCAGCAAACTTGTCTTGGCACCACTTGGCAGTTGGCATGGGGTGAAGCAGATAATAGTTCCTGGGGTCCTGGAACTGCCATCTGCTTCCCCAGAGTGGGGGCGGGGCGCTGAGAGCTGAGTAGAAAGTCTGAATTTCTGGGGTTAGGCTCCTGTGCTGCGCTGGGTGTTGACAGCCTGGCACCTGGATAGTCGCCAAAGTCTAAGGTGGAGTTTGTAGCAGATTGGCGGATAGTGGGGTGCGACCAATTGGGAAAGGTGGGCGTGGCTGTGAGGGGCAGACGGAGCCCAGGAAGGAGCACAGCTTTCCCCATGCCATGAGCCCTGTGGCCTGTGTCCCCGAGTTCTGTGTCCATCGAACTCTGTGTCCCCCGAGCCCTGTGTGCCCCGAGTCCTGTGCCCTGTCCCTGAAGCAGAAAGGGAGACATTACCTTGCTAGCGAGACACACAAGTCAGGGACTCGGTGCTCTACAGCCAGACCAGCAGGATCTAGTGATGGTGGTGGGCAGTGGTTTTCTTGGTCAAGGGAACCTTCTGTTTTGAGGTGACCAGTGGCCAGAGTCCCTCCTGGGGATATGGTCTGGATGAAACGGACTGGGTACGAAGGTTCCTAGGCGGGTGTGTGCTCAGTAGGCAGCTGGAGGCCAGGTTGGGGGAGCGGGGCGTGAGTTCGGGGCCAGGACTTTGGCTTTTATGCCTGTGTGATATGTGACTGCCCTGGAAGGTTGTGGCCCAGCCTGGACCCGTGTTTAAGCAGGTTGCCGAGCTGAGAACAGAATTTGCAGCAGAGAGAGTAGAGGCAGAGCTGGGAGCTGGCACTCCCTGCAGCTGGGCTGGGAGCCCACACCCTCTGCGCAGGGGCTGGGGTTCCCTGGGGCAGCGGCGGAGACCTGCAGCTGGGCTGGGAGCCCACACTCCCTGCTGGGGTTCCCTGGGGCAGCGGCAGAGACCTGCAGCTGGGCTGAGAGCCCACGCTCCCTGCTGGGGTTCCCTGGGGCAGCGGCAGAGACCTGCAGCTGGGCTGGGAGCCCACGCCCCTGCTGGGGTTCCCTGGGGCAGCGGCGGAGACCTGCAGCTGGGTTGAACTTTGGAAGCGAAATTGGGAATGGACCAGATTCCCTGGTGCTGACTGCGGGAACTAGCCAGTGTGCACGATGTTTGCATTGTGGCCTCCTGGAGCTACCATGTCCTGAGAGGGAGAAGGCTGCAGGGATCCTGCTGAGGGCAGCTATGGAGAGTTTGAGACTTTTTTTATTAAATATTTTATTATGCCACCGTGAGATATACAATTACAACGTTGTTCATGTTTAGAGGTTTCGGTCACACAGTGTTCCAGCACCCCCGCCTCCACCAGTGCCCCTTTTCACCACCAATGTCCCCGATTCCCTCCCCCTCCCATGGCCTGCCTAAATGGCAGGTTCTTTATCTCTTTTCTCTCTCCCTCTCTCTCCCTTCCTTCTCTTACACATTGTGGGTTGCACTACATACTTTTAACCCATAAGACAGTGCACGGTCCGATGAAAACTTGGGCCAAAGAGATGGTGCCAGCCCAGAGGTAAAATACTTGCTTCAGCGTGGCGGTCCTGCAGGGGCCCATCAGAGTACTTGAGGCAGCGCCTTGACAGATACTCACACCCCCTGTTCACAGCAGGGTGCTCTAGGGGCCAGTGGGTAACCCCCAGTGTCACTCGTGAGTGAGGGTCAGGGAAGGTCAGTGAAAGGGAGCCAGCAAGAACTTGCCGTTACTGCCTTGGGAAAGCCTGACATGTGCTGCCATGTGGATAAGCCCAGGACTGTGCCTCAGAGCTGATCAGTCCAGCTGCAGACATGCCCCGTGGAGGCCACTCACATGAGTTAGTTAAAGTCCTAGACACCTAAAGTAGAAAGGCGATTCCCTGGAGTGGGGTTTGGGGAAATGTGGGAATGTGACTCGGTACAGGCAGGTTTCAGTCCTCAGAATAAGGAGTGTGAATCTACTGAAGGCTGCCACACTGAAGGATTTAGATGGTTAAGGTGGTTGACAGAGGGGTGAGTGTGTATACTTGTGTATATATCGTGTAATGTGTACGATCACGATCTTCCCGTTAATCATCTATTTGCTAAAGCAGGCACCAGTAATATCTCCATATGTCCTGTCTCATGCTAGGAGAACCCAAAGGCAACCGCTTGCTACAGGAACATAAAGAGCCTAAAACCATTCTATTAGGTCATGGGAATGACCTAATATAAATGTTACTGGTATTTGGCATATCAAATACTACACGAGCAGCTTGCCAGGTTTGCCGTGTGGGTTATTTTTTAAAATAACAATTATTGGTTGTTATTTTATTGGTTATGTGTATGTTTGTGTGTATATACACGTGTGTATGTGTACATGCGTGTGTATGTGTATATATACATGTGTGTACGTGTGCATATACGTGTGTGCGTCTTTGTGTGCTTGTGTTTTAATCTCAGTCCAACCAAACAGTTCATTCACTGTTCGCTAACGTGTTCCCCAGTAGTGTTGATGGGCAGGTATTGTCAGCGAGTCTGGGGCCCCCCCAGGACCCCTTAACAGTGGGCAGAGCAGATGCCCCCAGGAACTGAGGGCCCCCCCCCTGATTCAGTCACCTGGACATTACCCGTCTCCTTCTGCAGCTGCCATGGTGTGGACAGTGGGTATGGCCAAGCTGGACCCCTCCTCACAGGGTGCCCTGCAGCTCCCCTTCGACCCCGAGATGGGTGAGTAATGGGGGGCTCCTTACCTGCACAGGGCAGTGGGCCTGGCCTCTGTGGAGGTGCCGAGGAAAACCCAGCCTCTGGGCCCCCTTTCTCCTGCTTTGCTCCCCTTGTCCTGAGGGAGGGCGACTCTTGACCCCCATCTGCTGGGGTGGTGGTGAGGGCAGTTTCTGTCTCCTGGACCAGAGAACCTGCTAACAGTACTCTTCTCTCCTTGCTTCCCGCCCCATGGATGCCTAGAGGAAGATTCCTATGACAGTTTTGGGGATCCCTCGTACCCTGAAGTCTTTGAACCCCCGATGCCTGGCTACCCCGGGAAGAGCTGGAGGAAGAGGAAGAAAGTAAGATGGCCTTGTTCACGTGATCTGCACTGGCCTGGAGAGAGGTTGGGCTGCCTTGGGGCTCCCTGATGTTGGGAAAGGGGGACCCCCTTATATCTGTTAGAACAGGCTGGAGTCCACCGGGCTGTTGGCTACATCTCAACAATGACCATAATGGATGGTGCGAGGGGGCAGGTGCCAGCTACAGGGGATACTGACACAGGGAACGGGAACTGGGGGACTGTGATGAGAGCCATCTTGGGATACAGGGGGGACTGTGACAAGAGCCGTCCCGGGGACACTGGGGGACAGTGAGGAGAGCCGTCCCCGGGGACACTAGGGGACAGTGAGGAGAGCCGTCCCGGGGACACTGGGGGACAGTGAGGAGAGCCGTCCCCGGGACACTGGGGGACAGTGAGGGAGAGCTGTCCCGGGACACCGGGGACAGTGAGGAGAGCCGTCCCATTTCTTGGGAGCGGGTCAGTTCTTGAACTGGTGTGACGGGGTCAGCATGTGCTGTCGAGGTGACTTTGGAGCTGCAGGGAGGCTCAAAGGCTAGACTCTAGACTGAGGTATAGAGAGGGAGTGGGGATGGAGGGTCTTGAAGGGTCTTTTAGACCAGAACGGGGTGTCGGACAGGAGCCGTTCAGGAGTATGGGATCGTGGATTTAACTTGCAGCACTGCATGTGGTTCCCTGAGCACTGTGACGTCCACCTCCCTATTCCCTGCCCCATGGTCACCCAGCACTGTGACCGTCCACCTCCCTATTCCCTGCCCCATGGTCCCCTGAGCACTGTGACGTCCACCTCCCTATTCCCTGCCCCATGGTCTCCTGAGCACTGTGACCGTCCACCTCCCTATTCCCTGCCCCATGGTCACCCAGCACTGTGACCGTCCACCTCCCTATTCCTGCCCCATGGTCCCCTGAGCACTGTGACCGTCCACCTCCCTATTCCCTGCCCCCTCCCCCGACACACACCTCAGAAATGGAAACCTTGTCTGTCCATGAGTGAGGGGGCTTTGGGTGTGGTAAGAGGGGTAGGTTGCAGGGTAGAGTATACGGTTCAGCCCCACAGTCCCTCTGGACAGAGTTCCTTCCTTGGGCACCACAGTGAAGGGGTTCTGGGGCTTAGACTGGTGGAATGGGTTTGACTGGGAATATGTTTGGGGTAACACAAGGGGGTAGAAGCCACATCTGCCCCAGGGCCGGCTCCTGTGCCCAGCTGTGCGGCATTGTGAGTTACGCAGTGCTAGTCCATGGTGAGGTTGAGATGGGTCTTGAAGGCCGAAGTTGGTGCTTACCCACAGACAGGTACATTGCATTTTGGTCCCAGCCACTGAGGTTCGCACAGGTCCTGAAGGGCACAGTGCACAAAGCCACCCTCCCTGCGCACATCAGCCACCAGCCCTCGGGGTTCCATCATCTCGCTACAAACCAACGGATCCCACCACCTTTCCTGGCTTGGTCACTCTCAGAATAAGACTCAGAATGTCGAGAGGTGCAGTAGAATCTCGGAGGAGAGGCTGCTGTTAGAGGCACGCAGGGCTCCGAGGGGCCTCCACGACCTCTCCCTGGGGAATTAGTGCCCATCCTCGTCCCAGTTTGAGGATGTATCCGTCGAGCTGCAGTTGCAGTATGCACCCAAGGTGGATTGAACCCTCCATGACCCCTTTATTTTTATCACGGGGTTGGTCTTTGGTGCCGCCCGACTTGACATGCTTCTTTGCCTAAATTGTGATCTCAGAGTCATGCAGACGTGTGCCTCCTGGCTCTGGACATCCTGAGGGCCTCAGGCTCCCTCACAGGAACCAGGATAGCATCAGACTCATTGGCAGACTCCAGCGAGAGGACTCCTGAGTCCTCCAGGCAGATGGCCAGCAGGATGGAGTAGAGCTGTACTCCCAGAGCAGCTCAGGCCTTATCCTGGGGCAGTGGAGATACTGTGATTCTTAGGTAAATGAAAGGAGCCCTGCTGAGAGGGACAGCTAAATGTTGACAGCCGGGAGCAGCAGGAGGCCAGGAGAGGGCCTAGCATGGTCTGGGTTTTTTTTTTTTTTTTTGGGGGGGGTCACACCTGGCAATGCTCAGGGGTTACTCCTGGTGGTGCTCGGGAGACCATATGGGAAGCCGGGATCGAACCCCAGGTCAGCCGCTTGCAAGGCAAATGTCCACCCGCTGTGCTATCATTCTGGCCCAAAGCATTGTCTGGGAGAAACCCCAGCTGCACCCCAACATGGGCCTGAATCCACTCGGTCCAGACACAGGGGCCGCTAGGAAGTCTGGAGGTGAGCAAGGGAAAAGTGGGCCAGGCTGGCATGAGGCAGATGGGGATGGGGACACTCAGGGAGGGAATGGCTTGGAGACTTGAGTTGGAGCATCGGCAAGTACATGCTGTTGTCAGAACCGTGGAACCAGGCTTTAGTGGCACCTGTTCCATGGTGAAGGGTAACCCCTGCAATGCTCAGGGGTTACTCCTGGCTCTGCACTCAGGAATTACTCCTGGCGGTGCTCGGGGACCATATGGGATGCCGGGATCGAACCCAGGCTGGCACAGGCCAGCCGCGTGCAAGGCAAATGCCCTACCCGTTGGACTATCGCTCCGGCCCCGAGCTGGTGAGTCTTGAACCAACTGCCTATGGGTCTCTGAAGTGAGTGGGATAGGTGGGGCTCAGGTAGGGATACCCCTGTCTGGGGAACCAGAGGGGAAGTTGGGGGGAGGGGGCAGACTCCTGCAGTGTACTTCTAGCACACTCGTCGACCATTGATATGGGCGGTGGTGCCAGCCGAAGCCAGAGAGAGCATCCGAGTCTCTTACTTACCAGACGTGGATAAGCTCATTACTAATTAAGTTTGACTCTGTTTAAGTGGGGAAGGGTATTAAGTGGCTATCTAGATATTTGCCCATGTTCTTGAAAGTAATGCTATTTAATTTCCTACAAAAGTACACACCTTGGAGTAGCCCCTGAACATTGCCGGGTGTGACCCAAGGAAAAAAAAAAATTTTTGAACTTAGCACTAAATGCCACAAAGTTCCTGTAGGAAAGCAAGGCACTTGCCTCGTTTGTGGCTGACCTTAGCCAAATCTCTGGCACTGATATACTGCCCCTGGAGCAATACCAGAGGTCACTCCTGAGCACAAAGCCCTGATCGCCGCTGGGTGTGACACCTTCAACCCAAACCAAAATTAATTTTAAAATTTTTAATAGGGACCAAAGAGTACAGGTACTAAGGCATTTTACTGTGTGTCCCACTGACCAAGGTTCAAATCCTCAGCCTCTCATATGTTCCCCTGAATACTGCCAGATGTGACTCAAAAACCAAGGGGCCGGAGCGATAGTCCAGCGGGGAGGACATATGCCTTGCACACGGTCGACTCAGGTTCGATCCCCAGCATTCCATATGGTCCCCTAGCACCGCCAGGAGTAATTATTCCTGAGCAAAGAGCCAGGAAGTAACCCCTGAGCATCACCGGGTGTGACCCAAAAAGCAAAAAATAAAAAGAACCCAAAATTACAAAACAGAACCTAAAAAAAAAATTCCCAGTAATAAACAACAGTGCTAAGCTGCTCACAAACCCTGACGTTGCGTTTTTATTAACGAACTGCCAAGCACCAATTTTGCCTTAGTTCTGTAAAACACCAGCTGAACCTCACAGGGGTTGCCCAGGGGTTCCCGTTCCCAGGGGCAACTGTTTCTTGAGAACTGCTGGTCTAATCCCAGAGCCCTGGGTGGGGCTTGGGTGCTGGCAGCTGCACATGGCCCTGGGCACCCCCCACAACAGGATTCCCTGCAGCTTCTCTCTGCGTGCAGGGGGTGTGAAGCTTGGCCTCGGAGACTTCATCTTCTACAGTGTGCTGGTGGGAAGGCGGCGGCCACAGGCAGCGGGGACTGGAACACCACAATGGCCTGCTTCGTGGCCATCCTCATCGTGAGTGGGCTGGGGTCTGCTCAGGGCGCGGGGTGGGGGATTGGGGTGAGGAGCCCCGGATTCTTAAGGTGCTGTTGTTCTCGGGAAGCAGATTCACAAGAAGATGTGGGATGGGGCCAGGGAGGCACTTGGGGCTGGGGCCTTAGCTGAAAGGTCGGTGGCCTGTCTGATGCCTCCATGTGACTGTCTCGCTGCCCTGAGATTTGAGAAGTTGCAGCCCAGCGCTCAGGCGCACACTGTGCTCCAGCCCCCGTCTCTGGCTCTATTTCCTCCTCTCCTCATGCCCAGATACCATGGGGTTCTGAATCTGGGGCTCTTCAAGGACTTAGTGGGCGGTGACCCCATGTGTTTGAACCCCAGAAATAGACATTGGAGACCCCTATGGTCACTTCTCATGGCCAGAAATGTTCCACGAGGATCGTCTCCTTCAGACAGGGGTCGCCGGTGTGCCCACCCTGTGGGCCAGGAGGGCTGCTCACAGGCCCCCTCTCCTGGCTGCTCAGTCTGACCTGAAGTCTTGGCAGTCCCCAGGGAGGAGCAGGTGCTCTGGTCCCTGTCCCCAACTCTGCACCATGGCTGCCTAGGCCGGGGTGGGACAGGCAGGGCTGCCACTGCAAGATCCTCGTGAGCTGCTGAGCAAACCTGTCAGGGCCATCGTTCCCGCATGACTAATTCCCAGCGGGGAGGCCTCCTGCCATCACAGCACACGTGTCACTGTTTAGCCAGATGACGTCAGCCCAAGGAGCCACGCTGTCCTAGGGGTTAGCAGGTGGTAGGGGTGGCGCGGGGCTGCTTTCCACCTTGCCTGTCAGCTTGCGGAGTGTCTGAGTAGAAGCTGCCCTCCATGGACACAGGCTGCCCAGGGCTGGTCGCCCACAGACCCCTGAGCAGTCCTGAGCCTAGGGGTGAGGCTGTCCTGAAGTGCCTCCCTTTACCTGTCCTCACCGGGGCCCCCTTCCACCTCTCCTTCCTGTCCCACAGGGTTTGTGCCTGACCCTGCTCCTGCTCGCCGTGTTCAAGAAGGCGCTGCCTGCACTCCCCATCTCCATTACCTTCGGTCTCATCTTCTACTTCTCCACAGACAACCTGGTGCGCCCGTTCATGGACACCTTGGCCTCCCACCAGCTCTATATCTGAGGGCGTGGGGCGCCACGGGCCGGAAGCTTAGGAGATGTTAACTGAACGCAGTTGTATAGTTTTACACTCTAGTGCCATATCCATATATTTTTGAGACTTTTCTTTCCTTAAGAAAATAAAGGAGAATACAAAAGCATCGTGTTTACTTCGAGAAAAGGAAGATCCAGCTTTTTTGGTGCTAGTTGTCCTGTTCCCAGAGCGTGGCTCACCCTTCAGAGCACTGGCTTCAGCGACAGGAAGCAGGTAGTGGACCCCAAGAAGGTGGAGAGGGGCAAGGAGGGGCGCGAAGGCCGCCCGCACCTGCCTCAGAGCCTGGGGCACTCCCAGGGCTGAGCTGAGGGAACCTGTGTGCCTTGTCGAGACCAGGCGATCGTGCCAGATGGCACTTGGCACCGGTCACTGTGGCCGGAGAAGAAAGGCCAAGTTTTCTGCAAGGAATATTCCCAATGCTTTGTCTATGATGTCGTCATTATTTTATTACCTTAAGAAACCGAGTCTTATTCTTGTACCAGTAGTTACTGCTGGAAAGTGGCTTAATATTAATATCAATAAATAGATGAATCCTGTTGGAATGCTGGTATTTGGTCTGTTTGTGGGTGTTAACCGCTCTCCCAGCAACCCAGTATGCTCTGGTCAGAGGGAGGATATTCCCCAGTTATGAGGGAAAGATGCTTAGGTGCTCTGCCTCTCTGTAATCATTTATTTAGGTTTCCAAAGCCAAAGTGTGCCAAGGAGAGGCCAGAGGGAGCCTTTTCAAACCATGCAATTGACAGGCACACACGGTCCAGCCCAGAACCCTGTCTGATACACACGAGCCAGCTAAAAGCCCTGTGTGGCTCACATGGGCCAGCGGAGAGCCCTATCTGATACAGGGCTGGGTCGGGCAGCGGTTCACACCTCGGGGCCTAGCCCACCGAGCAGTGTGTCTGGAGGTGTAGAGGTCGGAAACTGCAGGTCTCCTGTTATGTGGACTCGTACAGGACATGCGCTGGTCTGCAGATGTAAGAGCAAACACTTTCAGGCCGTCTCTGGGCACTGAAGCAAGCTTGGTGCTTCCTTCTCTATGTCGTTCTCAGTGCTCAGGAGAACCTCAGGCCTCTGGACGTGAAGAGCAGGCCAGGGTACCCCTAGCAGGAAACCCTGATGCGTGACTTTTGTTCATTTGTTAGCTGTGAGCCAACACTTCTACAAGTGGAAAGGAGGCCTTTGTTGAGATCTGAAAGGAACTGCAGGTCACCAACCACCACACCAGGCCATGTAAGTGTTCCTATGTGGGGAATAAAGCCAGAAGCTTCCCTAGGCAGGGCTACCTCCTACAGGTAAATGAATAAAATCCTTAAAAGGAGAAAGAGGGGCCAGAGACATCCCTCAATGAGCCAAGCCCTGCTTTTGCATGCAGAGGCCAGCTCTGATCCCCCAAACCACATAGTTCCCAAGCACCACTGGAGTAACCCATGGTTTGCCCCCCCCCCCATGTGACCTCAAAACAAGGAAAAGAAAAGCATATGGGCCAGAGGGCTATGTTCAGGATAAGGCATTTATTTACCTTGCACTAGCCCAGGCCTGGCTTAATCCCAGGACCTCAGATTCCCCTGGGTGTGGCCCCAGCACTCCTGAAGAAAAGCTCATGAAAGGGTGGACTGGCTGGATGGAACTAGGCTCTCTGTGAGGCTCCCGAGTGCTGGTCTCAGGGGCAGGGGGCAATCAGTGGCGCTGCACCACACTCCCATTCAGTAACAGGATGGTGGTTTGCAGGCATGAGAGGCCTGTGGTAAGAGCCCTCAGGCTGTGCTGCCCCACTCCTCCCAGCAGCCTCAGCTCCATTGGACTTTACCTTGTCTAATCTCACATTTCCCTGTTACCTGCACACACTTACATTGTTGCTTCAACGCCTTGGTTCAGAAATCATGAGTGCTGAGAAATTGGCTGTTCGTGCCGAGAACCGAGGGAGATGCGTGCTCATGGGAAGTGTGAAGGCTTTTCTTCTCCCTGAATGTTTGTGGACAAGCCAAGGAAAACAACGGGTGGCTGATTTCTAGGTCCAGGTTTTTGGAATCTGATTCACCATGAACCTAGGTGAGGGTATCAGTCATGAAAGCCAAAAGGAGGGAATATTTTAGGGGCAAAAGGATTGCTCTTTAGTGGCAAAATCTCTCAGCGGGTTAAAGCAGAAGACCTGGGAGTAGCTCCTGCAACTTGGCAAGGAGGACGTGTTTCTGGAAGGGCTGCAAGTGAGGTTTTCGTCTGTATGTGCTGGACCCCAATTCCGCCCCAGCACGGGCAGGTGTAGCCCGATGCACCCGTCCCACCTGTTAGAGCGCCGTACCTCTGCGCCTGGGCACGGAGTGGGTCCAGCCCACAGAACTGGGCCGAGTGTCACTGAGATTCCCTGAGCACTGCTTAGGGGGCCCTCCTTGCCCCTCTCCCCTACTACCCAAAAAGTCTTGTGAACTGAGATTATCAATGTTTGACCTTTATGGTTTATGCCTTAAAAAATAATTCTTTGAGACATTCTACAGGATTGGAAATACGGCCCAGTAGCAGAGTACTTGCTTTGCCCAGGGCAGACCTTGAATTCCATTCCTACATTGTTGGCAGCAAGCTGGCCAAAGATGTGCAAGCCTAACGGGCTCTGCTTTGTTCTGAAGGCAGAACCAGAAAACGGCACTGCCTGAAAAGCTGGCAGAACACAGGTTTTTCTTGTGACACCTCTCCAGAAGCAGAACCAAAGAGCTTACTATCTTGGGTCAATGCCCTGCAGTTGCACCTCCTCCCATTTGGTCTTTTTCTTTGTTTTTTTTGGGTCACACCCAGCAATGATCAGGGGTTTCTCCTGCCTCTCACTCCCAAAAGAACAAATGGGAGGAGGCTCTGCACCTCCTCCCATTTGTTCTTTTATTTATTTGTTTGTTTATTTATTTATCTATCTATTTATTTGTTTGTTTTGCTTTTTGGGGTCACACCCAGCAATGCTCAGGGGTTACTCCTGGCTCTGCACTCAGGAATTACACCTGGCGGTGCTCAGGGGACCATATGGGATGCCGGGGATCGAACCCAGGCCGGCATGGGCTGGCTGGCGTGCAAGGCAAACGCCTTACCCTCTGGACCATCGCTCCGGCCCCTTCCCATTTGTTCTTTTTATGACATTTTGCCCTGAGAGCACTCCCGCTGCTTATCTCCTGCCCAAATAGTGACCCTGATCCTACTTCTTTGCCTCATATATCTGGTCCTTGGTTTGTATGTGCATGCAGCAATTTTAAAAAAAAGATAGCAACTCTGCTCCCAAATGATGTGATGGGACACTTGTTTTTTTCATGCTGACCAAATGGAGTGCTTTGTTCTTTGTAATGGTGTAAGTCACGTACTCTTAATGCTAGCTTGGTTTGTTATCTGATAACTGAATATATAAGGAGATTGAGTCTTTGTGCAAATTGTCAGCTGCCGAAACAAGAGCACTGACCCTCCAGGCCTAATAATAATAATTCATCTCATTCTATGATCTTATCTCTGTGCCTCTGACCGACAGAGATCTCTCACTTTACTACATCATTCAAAAAGAAAAGATCTTTCTCAGTCTTGACGTTTTCTAAAATATGAAGACTGGAAAGCCCGTGGAAGTTTTTGTGTGCGATATATGCTCTAGGATGTCTGGCTCTTGTGTTGGCCCTGGCATTATTTACTGAGCAAACCCAAACCCTCCTACCCAGCAGGATGTAGAACTGCGCAGAGAGGCCCAGGTTTCCACAAAGGGAGGGTCAGCTCTGGAGTCTCTGTTGGGCACATGCACTTTGCCATGCCCGTGACTTACCAGGTGACAAGTAGAGACACTGTGTGGTGAATAGAGAAGACAGGGCTCCTGAGAGCGTCCCTTCCTGGATTCTCAGGGCAGAGGGTTCGTAAACTAAAACGATACCAAATCTAAAAGCGTATAAGGACAGATCATTAGAATACGGAATTACAGAAAATAGTACACATAGCAACTGGGCTGTAAGATTCCTGGAGTGAAGCCCAGTGTAAGTAGGGAGTTAACCCAAGGCCCGTGTGCTCTCCCCTCTTGGGGACCTACTCGCTCTTCACGGGCCGAGGCTGCAGTGTCACGAGACTGTCTCCTCCCATCTGACCTGTCTGCTCCTCTCCTTCCTTTCTCTGTCCATCACTTACACACTAGCTAAATTGCTTATGGTAAAAATAGGAGGAACATTTCATGAACCACTAAGAAGTAAAACATTTATTTATAATAGTAGTTCATGTATTAGCTTTTAAATGGAATATTTTATTAAAAAATTCGTTTGGAGTGGAAATTACCACAAGCGTGTGGGAGTCAGAGGTTAGGTAAGATAGAGAAGGGAACATGTGTGAATAAATGTCAAAAGGTCTGATACCAACATAGAACTGAGCATTAAATACAGACAAAAATGCAAATGATGGCTTCTAAGTGTATGTAGTGCAATCCACAATGTGTAGGAGAAGGAAGAGAGAGGGGAGAGAGAGAGGAGATAAAAAACCTGCCATTTAGGCAGGACGTGGGAGGGGGAGGGAATTGGGGACATGGGTGGTAGGTGATGGGCACTGGTGGAGGGCGGGTGCTGGAACACTATGTGACCGAAACCTCCAAATGTGAACAACGTTGTAATTGTATATCTCATGGTGGTATAATAAAATGTTTTAAAAAAATTCTTTTGGGTTTAGAGCCTCACCTGGTGGTTCTCAGGGCTCTGCTCTCAAGAATGACTCTTAGCAGTACTCAGGGGACCATACAGGATCCCACTGGAATCCCAATGGGATCAAACTGGGTCTGCCACATGCAAGGCAAGCACCCTACCTACTGTACTTTCACTTTGGCCCGTAATTAGATGCATTTAAAATAACCAGAAATGGGGCCAGAGTGATAGCACAGCAAGTAGGGCATTTATCTTGCACGCAGCTGACCCGTGTTTGATCCCTGGCATCCCATATGGTCCCCAGCACCGCCAAAAGTAATTCCTGAGTGCAGAGCCAGGAGTAACCCCCAGTATTGTTGTGTGTGAGCCCCAAACCAAAAACATAAATACAAATCAATAAAATAACCAGAAAACTATCAATAAACAAACTGCTGATAATAGAATGTTTAGGCTTTGGGGGAAAGTAATACCTAATTTTTTTTTTCAGAATTACGTCACTTTATTTTTTATTTATTTTATTTTATTTTATTATTTCCCCACATATCATTACACCATTTTAGACATACAATTGAAAGATGCTCATGTAGAGTTTTGGTTCCACAGTGTTCCAACACCCATCCCTCCACCCAAACCCATCTCCCATCACCAATGTCCCCACCTCCCCCCCCCCTCCCACACCTCAACCACTTGGCAGGTTCTGTATGTCATCTATCTCCTCTCTATCTCTCCCTCCCGCCAAACTTTCCTGCTCCTCGTGGAATGCAGTGCATCAAAAGACACCACTGTTTTTACTATTTTAATGGACCGTGCGGCCGCTTGTGGCCGCACGACCTGGGCTCGAACTGGTTTTGCTCTGTCAATCTGGTCGCGGGGCCACCAGGCTCGACAAAATGGAGAGGGGATAATACCTATGTTTTTATTTTGGGGTTTTGGGCCACATGTGTGGCTGTGCTCAGGTGTTGTTCCTGGTTCTCTACTGGTGTCAGGGATGGAAATCAGCCTCTGGTGTGAAATGTGTGACCTCAGCCATTTGAGCCACTCCCTGACCTCAAGGAATTACATTTTATGTTTGGATTCAAGAGTGATTTAATAGGCTTATAGGAAGGAGAAGAATAATCCCTCATCAGCAGTGCAAAAATTCCAGAGATAACAGGTGGTATGTAACCCAACAAACGTGAGTTATCATTTGTGTGTGTGTGTGGGGGGGGGTGCTTGGAGTTTCTCCCAAATATGTTCTTGTTCATGAAAAATGAACTAATTCCAGAGGCCCCATTCACTCTCAATGGAACAAACATCTCTGAATGCAGCAGTTATGTGCATGTAGGTCAACATGATGAATGACCTAAAACCTGAGCTGCTGCAGGAGGAAGAGAGCGGCATGGAATGCCTTCAAAGGCATCGAAGAAATAGCAAAAAAAGACAAAGAACCTCTGCCTCCGGGCACATCTCTTTGACTCCACTGTTCTCCCTTCATTAACATATGCCTCAGAGACCTGGGCCCTACAAAGCAGGATGAGAATGCTATTCGGGTCTCCCAAAAGGGAATGGAAGAGCTATGCTTGGAATATCACGCCTCAGGCAAGTAAGAGAAGGAATCCAGAGTTCTGACCTCTACCGCTGTTCCAGAGTCAGGGACGCTGTCTTGTTTGCCAAGGCATCGAAAATCAGATGGGCTGGACATGTAATGCCATTTGGAAATGACCGCTGGACTAGAGCCGTTACCAACTGGATCCCACCGACGTCAAAAGATCACGTGGCCGCCCACCTACAAGATGGTCAGACTTCTTCGTCAAGACCATGAACGAACGGTTTGAGGCTCTTCGTATTCCTGAAACAACCAGATGCCATTGGGCTACATTGGCACGAAAGTCAAATGGAAATGTTACTGGCGCCTGCTCGAGGAAATCGATGAACAGCGGGATGTCTAGTGATCTAGTGATCTAGTTATGTTCTTGAGACCCAGTTCTTCTAGTTCCTCATTTAGGGCTGTTATTTCACTATTAATGTTCTGTTCGGTTGATCTATTTATTAAGGTCTCCAATTACTATTGTGTCACCATCTATGTGTGTCCTCAAGTCTATTAGTAGTTACTTCATAAACTTTGATGCCCCTACTTCTGGTATGTAATTGTTGAAGAGACAAGTCGTCTTGATTAGTGATGCCCTTTATCAGTATGTAATGTCTGTTGCTGTCTCTTATTTAGCTTGATTGCTATTTGATCTGATACATGGTTGGTCACCCCCTTGCTTGTTTTTCGTCTGCTATGAGACTGACTCAGTGTTTTCTGGCTTTTCCCTCTGAACCATGCTTATTATGAGTTTAAGTGTGTCTCTTGTAAACAACAAGTTTGATTTTGTTTCCTTATTCATTCAGCAACTCTGTGATGTTTTTGTGGTGGTGGTGGTGGGAGCCCAGTGACATTTAGAGAAATTATTGTTGGGAATTTGTTGCCATGTTTGTAAGAGAAGTTTGATGGCTGGTGCCATTTGATCTTTGCTGTCCTTTTTTAAAGGATATTTTGATACAGTGATTTACAATTTTTTTCTAATAGAATTGTTTCAGACATACAATATTCCAACATCAATCCTACCAACAATGCCCCTTCCATCCACCAATATCCCTAGTTTTCCTCCCAACCCCAGACTTCTCCTTTGCTAGGCATATGGCAAATCACTTGGTCCAATCAAAGCGAACACAAGAATGGCAAATAGAATTATCAGAAACAATCAGTGAAAGTCATTTTGTGATGATGAATTGCTATATTGCTATATGTTAACCTTTCTCAATCCAGGAGAGGATAGCCATATGCACTCTTAGTGAGTTCCATGCTCAGTGCCACATGCTGGGAAGCTTCTCCGGTCTTTAAAGGAGCTCTTTGACACCTCTTACAAAACTTGTTTCAAGGCTATGAGTTCCCTAAGCTGGTGCCTGCCCATGAAACTCTGTATAGTTCCTTCATGTCTGAATGATATTCTAGCTGGATAGAGTCTTCTTGGTGAGGTGTTCATTTCATTGAATTTTTTGGACTACCTCTGTCCATGTTATATTTTAACTTTTGTACTTCTATACATTTTAAATGTTATACTATCTCCATGTGAGTTGGTAGGTATGCTGTGTATCTAATAGACTTTCCTTTGTATATAAGTTCCTTTTTTGATTTTGTCACTCTCTTAGATTTTTCATTTTGAGTATAATGTGTCTTGTAGTTTTCCTAATTTGGTCTATTTTCACTGGGACTCTGCAGGCCTCTCGGATCTCAGTGACCGTGATCCTCAGCTCTGGGAAGATCTTATTGATGATTTCTTTAACTGATGTTCATCATATTTGCCTTCCTGTTCTTCAGAGATGCAGGTGTCAGGCAGCTGTGGTGTAGTGCAGGTCAGCTGTGGAGGCTACTAGGACCCACCTTCGAGGGAGGGTTTCTGCCTCCCTTTCAGGAATAGGCCCAGTGATAAGAGCAGGAAGTCAGCCTCACCTGGGAGGGTGGAGCAGCAAGCAAAAGTCAGCTGATCTTTGTCATATGAGGCCCTTCAATGTGGCTGGCAGAGTTGGTTCCGACTATAAATATATTTGCAGCTGCTTTTGTTTTAAAACATTTCTATCCCTTCTTCAAACCCAAGTGATAACCTTACTCCGCTCCGCTGATGACATCGTTCTAATAACACCAAACATTAGCCAAGCGGCACAAATGCTGGCTGACTTCGACCGAGAATGTGGAAAGATAGGTCTACAGCTGAATCTAAAGAAAACTATGTTTATGAAAAATGAACTAGTTCCAGAGGCCCCATTCACTCTCAATGGAACAAACATCTCTGAATGCAGCAGTTATGTGTACCTAGGTCGAGAGAAATCAACATGATGAACGACCTAAAACCTGAGCTGCTCAGGGAGGGAAGAGAGCGGCATGGAATGCCTTCAAAAAATATCGAAGAAATAGCTAAAAGGACAAAAGAACCTCCGGCTCCGAAAGCACATCTCTTTGACTCCACCATTCTCCCTGCATTAACATACGCCTCAGAGACATGAGCCCTACGTAAAGCAGGATGAGAATGCTATTCGGGTCTCCCAGAGAGGAATCGAAAGAGCTATGCTTGGAATATCACGCCTCACTCAAGTGAGAGAAGGAATCCGGAGTTCTGACCTCCGTCGCTATTCCAGAATCAGGGATGCTGTCTCGTTTGCCAAGGCATCGAAAATCAGATGGGCTGGACATGTAATGCGATTTGGAGACAAACACTGGACTAGAGCCGTTACTGACTGGATCCCACGGGATGTCAAAAGATCACGTGGCCGCCCACCTACAAGATGGTCAGACCTGAAGGAATGGTTTGAGGCTCTTCATATTCCTGAATCAACCAGATGCCATTGGGCTACATTGGCACATGATAGGGTCCAATGGAAATGTTACTGGTGCCCGCCGAGCAAATTGATGAATAATGGGATTCAAGTGATCAAGTGAAGTGATCAGCCTTACTGGGCACAGGAAGGTTATCACCTAGGACTTTGCTCACAACAGCTTGGAATTTTGTTTGTTAATTGAGACTCTATGATTAACAAGTTTTTTTTTATTGTTTTGTTTTGTTTTGGAGTCAAAGCTGCTTCTGGGTTACTCCTGATGCTGCACTCAGGAATCACTTCTGTCAGTACTCAGTAGACCTTATGGGATGCCATAGATAGAACCTAGGTCAGCTACATGCAAAGCAAATGCCCTCCCCACTGTACCATCTCTCCATTCCCAAAGAGCTTTTATCTATTGATTCCTTTACTTGATCACTTGATCACTTGATCACTTGAATCCCGTTACTCATTGATTTGCTCGAGCGGGCGCCAGTAACATTTCCATTGGACCCTATCGCGTGCCAATGTAGCCCAATGGCATCTGGTTGATTCAGGAATATGAAGAGCCTCAAACCGTTCCTTCAGGGTCTTTACAAGGAAGTCTGACCATCTTGTAGGTGGGCGGCCACGTGATCTTTTGATATCCCGTGGGATCCAGTCGGTAATGGCTCTAGTCCAGCGGTTGTCTCCAAATCGCATTACATGTCCAGCCCATCTGATTTTCGATGCCTTGGCAAACAAGACAGCATCCCTGATTCTGGAATAGCGACGGAGGTCAGAACTCCGGATTCCTTCTCTCACTTGAGTGAGGCGTGATATTCCAAGCATAGCTCTTAAGATTCCTCTCTGGGAGACCCGAATAGCATTCTCATCCTGCTTTCGTAGGGCCCAGGTCTCTGAGGCGTATGTTAATGCAGGGAGAATGGTGGAGTCAAAGAGTTGTGCCCGGAGCCGGAGGTTCTTTGTCCTTTTTAGCTATTTCTTCGATGCCTTTGAAGGCATTCCATGCCGCTCTCTTCCCTCCTGCGCAGCTCAGGTTTTAGGTCATTCATCATGTTGATTTCTCGACCTAGGTACACATAACTGCTGCATTCAGAGATGTTTGTTCCATTGAGAGTGAATGGGGCCTCTGGAACTAGTTCATTCTTCATGAACATAGTTTTCTTTAGATTCAGCTGTAGACCTATCTTTCCACATTCTCGGTCAAAGTCAGCCAGCATTTGTGCCGCTTGGCTAATGTTTGGTGTTATTAGAACAATGTCATCAGCGAAGCGGAGGTGGTGTAGTTGCCGACCATCTATCTTCACTCCCATTCCTTCCCATTCTAATTGTTGCATGATGTTCTCGAGGGTGGTGCTGAAGAGTTTTGGTGAAATGGTATCACCCTGTCGAACCCCTCTTTTCACATTAATGATCACTTCTTTGTAGAATGGTGAGATCCTGGTGGTGAATCCGTAATACAGCTCACGAAGGATCTTGATGTATTGGGTTTGAACACCCTGTTTGGCTAGGGCTTCGATGACTGCTTCAGTCTCCACAGAATCAAAGGCTTTCTGTAAATCAATGAACGTGAGACAGAGCGGCATCTTGTACTCCCTACAAACCTCAATGAGCTTGGTTACCGTGTGGATATGGTTGATTGTGCTGAATCCTTTCCGGAAGCCTGCTTGCTCGCATGGTTGTCCTTCATCTAGTGTTCTGCTAATCCTGTTCAGGATGACTCGTGTAAACAGCTTGTAGATGACAGACAACAGGCAGATGGGGTGATAGTTGCCGGTGTCGTGAGTGTCTCCCTTCTTGAACAGTAGAACTGTCCTGCTGGTTTTCCATTGGGAGGGCACCTTGCATTCGGACAGGTAGCGTGTGAAGAGCCGAGCTAGTGTATTGATGAGTACCGACGGCAGATTCTTCAGGTGTTCGGGTCTGACTTTGTCTGGGCCTGGTGCTGTTCCCTTCTTTACTGACGAGATGGCATGTCGGATTTCAGAAGGGAGAACGTTGGGAATGACATATCCATCCTGTGGAATTTGGTATGTGGGCAGGTGGATGTGGCTATCAAAGAGATTTGAGTAGAAGTCCTGGATAATCTTCTCCATTGCCTTTCTGGAAGATGTGATAGATCCATCAGGGCGTCGGAGGGCAGTCATCTTGGTCTTATAGTTGGCAAAGGACAGGCGGGCAGTGCGAATGCTTTTCCCTGCTTCTGCTGCATCTTCCAGTATTTCTGCTCTTCTGTCTTTGAGGTCTTCTTTTATCGCTTCTCTGCACCGTTTAGCAAGCTTGGACGTTAGCATTTGGTCTCCTGAGGCTCGCGCCTTGCCACGTTGGCGAATGAGCTCGAGAGTTTCTGAAGACAGGCGTCCTTTTGTGTCTTTCTCTCTCGGCATTCTTCGCACAATCATGGAGGTGCTGAACCAGTCGGTTGTATTCTTCATCGATGTCGCCAATGATGGTATCTTCCCATGTTGCTGCAATGGTGCCAAAGAGTTCCCAGTTGGTGGTCGTTCTGGGAGTTCTCTTCTTAAACTTTTGCAGCCTTTTCTCCCCCGTTGCGGGAAGTAGAATTTTGCACGAAGGAGACGGTGGTCTGATCCTGTTTGGAATTTGGGGATGACAGCTACATCGGTCAGACAAAACCGTCGATTGAAGATGATGTGGTCAATTTCATTGTGGAACTGTCCGCCAGGAGATTCCCATGTCCAACGTTTCGCTTCAGCTTTCTGAAACTGTGAGTTCCCATGAATGGTCTTGGTGGACATGATGAACTCCAGATAGTCTCTCACCCTGTTCGTTCCATTCTAGGCCATGGGTCCCGATGTGGAGTTCTTCAGCCGATCTTCTTGGTCCTATCTTGGCATTAAAATCACCGACTATGATCTTGTAGAAGGTGTGATCTTTTTTATAGAACTCCTCCAATTCCATGTAGAATTTCTCAATTTCATCTTCTTTGTATGTGGATGTTGGTGCGTAGACAATGAAGATAGAAATTGCTGGCAGTGGGCCACATCTCTTCAAGTGTAATCGTCCTATTCGGTTTGTAAGGCATTCAAATGAATCAATGTTTACGGCCATGTTCGTGTTGACAAGGACACCAACGCCACCGATGCCTCTTTTTTGTCGCATGTTCCAAGGAACAATTCTCCTCCGGTGTCAAATACAGCATGATGCAACTGACGCCTCCTCGTCTCAGTCAGACCAATGATGTCGCATTTGATCTTTTTTGCTTGCAGCATCAGATCCTCAATATATGCTTCCGATGCCAGTGTACGTGCATTGAAAGTACAGACAGTCATTTTAGTCCTTCTTCGCTTTGGCAGCCTAGGATGGCCATGAAATTTTGTCTGGCACTGCTTGTTTGCCTTTCTTACTGCTGCCGTATTAAGGGCTCTTTCGGGGTCAGGAAAATAAACATTTCTGTTACTGGATTTGGCATATCGAACACGCATCGGACAGCTTGCCAGGCTCTGCCATGCGGGCGCTATATTCTCATTAATTTGTGGGACTCTCTCAGAGGGGTGGGTTGAATATTTACGGTAATTTGAGGTAAATCGCGGCCGCATGCAGCGTGCAACGGGAAAGCTGGTTTCTGCTCTGCCGGGTGTACCTGTGTCTTAGGCTCAAGCATTCCTGCGCTTGAAATACTCTCCTCTGAAGGGCGGGTCTCTGCGTGGTGGGTCCTTGTAGGCTGGGTTTCTGACAAGCCAGGCTGGAGACTGGATTAATCTGGGGGCTGGAGACTGGATTAGTCTGCTGGGTGGAGATCTTACCTGCTGCAGAGTGTGGATTGTGAAGATGGCTGCCAGCAAGGTGTGGGGGGTTCCTCTGGGCCCTCCGAGGCTCCATCAGGATGGTGGACTCGGGTCGGAAGTTGCTCTCGTGGTCCATGGAATGCAGGGGGTTCAACGGGGAAGCTGGTTTCTGCTCTGCCGGGTGTATTAACTCCTTTATATGCTGGAGATATTTACCAGATCTTCCAATTCACCAATTCAATTTTTAGCTTCATTTATATTGCTGCTGACTCACTATAAAATTCTTTAACTACTTTGCTTAAGTGAGTTCCTTCTTTTGTTCATTAGACTCTCTTCACATTTATTCCTTCTTCAAATATTGCGCTCATATTGTTGAGCTTGAATATGATTGTTATCCTAAAATCCTGTTTAGGCATATTATAAAGTTCTGATATTGTTGACAGTCCCCCTGGAATTTTGTCAGCCTCGGTTGACACTATGAATTTCTTTTTTTTTTAATTTTTTTTTTAATTTTTTTTTTTGCTTTTTAGGTCACACCCGGCGATGCTCAGGGGTTACTCCTGGCTCTGCACTCAGGAATCACTCCTGGCGGTGCTCGGGGACCATATGGGGTGCCGGGATCGAACCCCGGGCCGGCACAGGCCGACCGCGGCAAGGTAAACGCCCTACCCGCTGGGCTATCGCTCCGGCCCCGACACTATGAATTCGTTCATCTTCACATCTACCACTTCATCTTGGTAGTTATTAACTAGAACCAGGCGCTAGGCCTGATAGAGGGTCTATGAGTCCCTGGCAGTCATATACTCTGTTTGTGTGTGTGTGTGTGTGTGTGTGTGTGTGAGTGTGTGTATGTGTGTGTGTGCGTGTGCACACATGCTGCTGGAACATGCTGCAGGAAATCACCAAATCAAGTGCTACACTGGTGCTGGATCTTCTGAGATATTTGGCAGCACCGGGTGGATTATGTTGAGGGTATGTAGAGGCAGACACATGAACTATGAAAACTCGCCCCACACTGGTCCTGGGCCTGGGGAGACATCAGGTGACACACGGGACCTTGCTCACAATATCTAAAATGTCTTGTTACACTTCAATGTGTTCTGTTCCAGATTAATTTTATGGGTTATTTTTCAGGTAAATAGAAGATTACAGGAGAATATTAAAATAACAGAAAATGTTAAGATCTCCATGGGAAGATCTCACCAAATTTGAAGTTTCTTTAAATTAATGTTTTGTTTTGACAACTTTGATTTGTTAACTATTTTAACTTCTTTTTCTTTAATTTTATTTTCCTCAATCACCATGCGATGATTGAAGATTTACAAAGCTGTTCATGACTGGGTTTCTGTCATACAGAGTTACAACACCCATCCCTCCACCAATACACATTTCCCAACCAATGTACCCCATTTCCTATCCCTCCCCCCCAAACTTGCCTCTATGGTAAGCACCCTTTCTCTCTCTCCTTTTGCACATTCTGATTTGCAATACAGACACTGATCAATGATATCATATATATCCCTTGATCTACTTTCAATACTCAGTTCTAGTCTAGCATTACCATTTCCTACTATTGGCAATCTGGTCCTTTCTCTTTCTTACCTAACCTTTGTCCCCCCACACACTGTGGTAGATTCAAACCATGGACAAATCCGCTTGGCCCAGGTTTTGCCTGGTCTTGGATATTAGTCTCATACTGTTTTCTTTAAAACCCACCAGTGAATGCAGTCATTCTGTATCTGTACTTCTCCTTCTAATTCATTTCATTCAATATGACACTCTTCATATCCATTCATTTATAGGCAAATTTCATAACTTCATTTTTCCTGAAAGCTGCATTCCATTGTACAGATGTACCATAGTTTCTCTGTTGTTGAGCACTCAAGTTGTTTGCAGATTCTGGCTATTGTGAATAGTGTTGCAATGAATATAGATGTGCAGATAGTGTTTCTTTTTGTGTGTTTTGGGGTCTCCAGGGTATACTCCCAAGAGTGGTATTGCAGGGTCAAATGGGAGCTCAATTTCTAGCTTTTGGAGGAATGTCCACATTGTTTTCCAGGAAAGGCTGCACTCCCTTCCAGCAATGATTGAGAGTCCCTTTCTCCCCGCATCCACACCAGCACCTGTTCTTTCTCTTTTGGATAAGTGCCAGTCTCTGTGGTGTGAGATGGTATCTCATTGTTGTTTTCATTTGCATCTCCCCTGATGATTAGTGATGAATAGCATTTTTCATGCCTTTTTGCCATTTGAATTTCTTCTTTGAAGAAGTTTCTGTTCATTTCTTATCCCCATTTTTTAATGGGTCTGGGTGTTTTTCTCTTGTAAAGTTCTATCAATTCCTTGTATCTCTTGGATATTAACTCCTTACCAGATGGGTATTGGGTAAATATTCTTTCCCAATCTGTGGGCTGTCTTTGTATCTTGAGCACCATTTTCTTTGAGATGCAGAAGCTTTTTAGTTTCATGTAGTCCCATTTGTTTATCTTTGTTTTACGCTTACTTGGTCAGTGGTGTCTTGTTTTTAAAAATGCCTTTAGCTTCAATATTGTGATGGGTTTTGCCTGTTTTCTTCGATGTACCTTATCAATTCAGATCTGATGTTGAGATCTTTAATCCATTTTTATCTGATTCTTGTGCATGGAGTTAGAGTTCTGAGCTCATATTTTTACATAAAACTGTCCAGTTTTCCCAGCACCACTTGTTAAAGAGGCTTTCCTTACTCCACTTTATATTTCTTGTTCCT
Organism: Cryptotis parvus; assembly: GCA_021461705.1. Lineage (NCBI taxonomy): Eukaryota > Metazoa > Chordata > Mammalia > Eulipotyphla > Soricidae > Cryptotis > Cryptotis parvus. The sequence continues at coordinate 776 of JAJIBD010003913.1, read as the reverse complement.
TTATCAAAAATTAAGTGATCATATATTTGAGGGTGTCTCAGGATATTTAACTCTATTCCATTGGTCTGTGGGTCTGCCTTTATTCCAGTACTATGATGCCTTAATCATTATCACTGTGAGTACAATTTGAAGTTGGAGAAAGTGATGCCTCCCATCTTCTTTTTTCCAAGGATAGTTTTAGCTATTCAGGGGCATTTATTGTGCCATATGAATACCAGGAGCCAATTCCTTTGAAAAATCTCATGGGTATCCTTACAGGGACTGCATTGAATCTGTATAATTCTTCGGAGAGCACTTTCATTTTGACAATGCTGATTGTCCCAATTCATGAGCAAAAGACATGTTTCCATTTTCTCATGTCCTCTTTTTTCCTTGAAGTAGCGTTTTGTAGTTTTCTTTGAATAGGTCCTTTACGTCCTTAGTTAAGCTGATTCTGAAGTATTTGATTTTCTGAGTCATAATTGTGAACAGGATTTTAAAAAATATTTTATTATAATACCATGAGATATACAATTACAAAGATGTTCACATTTGGGTTTCAGTCATACAGTGTTCCAGCACCCATCCCTCTCCACCAGTGCCCATTTCCCACCACCAATGTCCCCTATTCCCTCCCTCCTCCCTTAGTCTGCCTCTATGGCAGGTTCTTTATCTTTTCTCTCTTTTTTCTTTCTCTATCTCTCTTTCTCTATTCCTTCTCTTATATATTGTGGATTGTAATACATACACTTGGGGGTCAAAGGGTTAGACCTGGCAGTGCTGGACAAGATCAATGC